>QUZD01000018.1:171241-185058 GCA_003693505.1 Pseudonectria foliicola
CACCAAGAGCCCAGGTAATCGGCTCGGACAACCTCGATGTACAACGTTGCAGCCGGTTGCACGGAGTATCTACAGTGCCTCCATCCCTCGATATACGAGTCCTTCACCGGCACACACATGCATCCGCCGCATGTGAATTCCCAAGAAGCCCGTCCATGGCACATTGGCACGATAGCACAATGGCACCACCGCTGCCAATCGCCCGCTTCGTTGGCACCACCAAGCGAACCCAGCAGCAGCAGCCAATGGCGGACCCCCCTAAGCCAGCCCGGTACGAGACATGGCTTTTTCTCGATGTGCAAGCCGCCAGGGCCCGCTGGTGAGAAGAACAGAAGAGCAAGCAAGCCCAGCCCAGTCCATCCCAGTCCATCCCAGCCCGGCCCAGCCCCGGTCTGCCCGCCTTTGAGGAGAACACCCCGCGTCCCAACGGCCAGGCTTTACACATGTCACCACGTGGAAGCCCCAGACCAATGNNCCAGCCTGGCCCCCAGCCCAACGAAACGACAAGTGTCGCCCCCAGTGTCCCATTCGTCGCCTGGCCCGACCTCGTGTAGACCTGCGGCACAGCCAGGCAGCTCTTTGCATCGCCTTGCTTGGCCTTGACTTGTCGCCTTTGTCGTTGCCTTTGTCAACCTTGCTATCCGGAGGGGTCGCGTCGGCATAGCTACAGTAGTAGGGCTGGCGCTCAGGCTCGAGGGTTTTTTGAGGGGGGGGGGGGGGGGNNGGGGGGGGGGGAGGGGAGGACGGCGAGATAATCCCCCCGTCGCAGGAAAGCAACAGTCCCTCCGAACTCCGAGTCCGTCTGTGGCCACTCAAGGTATCTAGTCCAGCTGTGCTGTAAAGTCTGTAATGCTCCGTCATTCCATTATTAAGCCACCGTGGTGCGCGCAAAGGATCAACAGGGCCTAGAACTCCCACCTCGCCGCTGCGGGTGGCGGCTCCAGCCCTCCGTCGCCAAAAGCTTGTCTTCACGATTTGTAATGCGACCCATTTTGTCAAGTTATTTTCAGCATTGTTGCTGTGCTCAATTCATTTCGATAGCTCGGCCACATCTACCCACAAACAGCCAAAGCCGTCGTTTCATTCTTGCTGTCCAACCAATTCACTCCGTCAAGCTCATGCGGCACGCGTATCAAACGCCTCGAGGCCCACAGCCCTGTTGTAGCTGCCCATATCCAAAAGAAGATAGCATCATAACCTGAATATTCCGCGTGTATTCTCCTCCTCGAGAGAAAAGAGCGAAAGAAAGAAGAAGAGGAGATAGTAAAACATCATGTCGAGCCCTTCGACGTCGCGCTTAGTACAAAAGTGTGTATCAACCCGAAAAAAACACTTGGGTTGTAACCCCAAAATCAAACCCATGCTATGATTCGCCTCGCAAGGCATTCCCTGTGCAATTCCAATACGCCTGGGCCTCTTGAGACCTCATGTCCCAACCTGATCGCGCTTGCGCGCCTCTGCCGCTGTGCCGTGTCTGACCCTTCAGACTCGACAGCGACCCCGCGAAACCAAGTCTAGTATTGCACCTGAATTATGCCCGGTGACCCGGGCATAGATAGAGGCGTTGCGGGGTATTCGTATCCCGTCTCCGAACAGTTGGCCGAGTGGTCCATTGAGTGGGAGAGAGGCGGAGTCTGGTTGCCAACCCCAATCAGCAACGAGATCTTCTGGGTATGGTGACCCCTAAGGACGAATGGTTGGCGCAACTCACATGAGGGCTCGACTGGTCGTAGGGACTAGCACCGCTGTAGTCCATGCCTGGCATGAAGCCGTACGTCATGTAGGGGTTCAGGCCGTCTTCGCTTGGGTACGCCTCCGCCTTGACGGCATCACTGAAGTGTGTCATGGAGGGGAGCGTTACCGGCACTGATGGTGCTGCCAGGTAGTTGGGGTAGGTATCCGCAGTCGTCATGGTTGGGTAGGGTTGCGTGGAGCCATAGGGGGCCAGGAGAAGCTCATCGGGCGCCGGGTACGTCTGGTAGGTGAACATGGGCGGAGTGTTAGATCGTTCCCGCTCATCGTAGGATGCCGCGAACAGGAGCTCGTCCTGGTGTTCCATAGGCGGGCTGAACTGGCCCTGATGCTGAATGACTGGCTTCGAGGGGGTGGCATGCTGGGCTTTTTGGGGTCTTGACGAAGCACGCTTCGAGGGCTTTGCAGGAGTGGTGGCGGCGGCGGCGTTGGTGGTGGTGGCAGCTTGGCTCTGCTTGTCAGAGTCGGCATCGTCAGAGGAACCCGCCCGGCGTTCGAGGTCTTCGAGACGTCGCTTGAGCTTCTTGCCTGTAAAGAGCCCCTGGTTAGCTAGAGTGCCATGTACTCACCCCCCGTGCTCGTCTGGGGGACTGGTGTGAGGGGACATACGGTAGTTTCGCTGGGCAATGCGGTTCTGGATCCGGCGGCGCTCAGCAAGATCAGAGATCTTAGTCCAGTCCTCGTCAGGGTTGGCTGAACTGCTAAATGCACTGCTGGTGCCGTGGCCCGAGTACTGTCTTGGAGGGGCAGTCGCCGCGTAGGCGTAGTGCGGTTGTTGTGAGATAGTGTACATGGACATGTCTGCGTCTATGATGCGAGAGCGGGCTATATCGATGCGGTTGGGGGTCCGGGTTGGGGTTATTGCTTCTGCCGAAATGGCGAACGTTTGCATGCGACTGTGGGCGCACACGACAGATCGAGAAAAAACAGGAAGTGTTGGAGTGGTGGATATCAAGTTTGAATCTATTTCTGTCCGCTTCGTAAAGCAAGGTGTGATGGAGGAGCTTCCGAGGAGTGGAAGCAGGAGGCAGGTATGTATAAGAGATGAAGGGATGGTGGAATCGTTGGATCTTGCCTGGTTGGATAGTTGAAGCTAGACAAGTAGGAGATTCCGGCTGAAGATTGGGGAGACGTGGGAAGACGGGAAACAGAGGGGGGGGAGGATGCTGTAGATTAAATATCCCCAAGTGCGCGAAGCAGCTGCAGGCAAGAGCGATGGGCGAGGACGCCTTCCCTGGTGCACAGGACGGACTTAGGTGCACGCCTAGGTGCACACCCAGAGCTCAGAAACAGGTGTCCCAAGGTATGAGCGGTACGTACCGGAAGGCTGCAAGAAAAGGGCACCCCTACGATGCCCTACACCCCCTCCACTCCAGGTACCCACTCGGCCATCACAGGGCTTCTGCTAGCGCGACGCCCCCTCTTCTTCTCTCCTCTCTTTACAGAGCAAGGTAGGTACTGTCTCGCTGCAAGTACCTTCACGGCCGAAACTCGCCGGACTCACTGGCGTGCCCATTCATCCGTCCACCCATCCATCATCCATCATCCATTCAACCATCCAGCCATCCAGCCATTGCTGTGCGTGCGTGCCTCAATTGGGGGCCAGCTACCGCCCTCCACGGGGCCCCTTGTTCTACAATGTGTACATGCCTCGCGCACTTGGCTTGCGCCAGGAGCCATCTGTACAGTACGGTACATACGGGTTGGCATGGCATCTGGCCTCACAGGGCTGCTTTGAATTCAAGGTGGAGGCACAGCCATTGTCCGCCGTCCGTGATGGGGCCTTGGGGTCGAGCCAAACCAGACTCGGCCGGTTAGACGAGCTAGTCCTGCCGTTAGACCCATTGCACCCGATGGATAGCCTGGTCTACATGGCTGGCAGATTCAGCATGACTCCGAAGTGACAGCCAAGCCCTGTGACGACGCTGCCGCTCGACTCAGGAGGCATGCTATGCCTGGGATTCTGATGAGAGACATATACTCACCCAAGTACTGTGCCTGGGCCCCTGCCCACTGGAGCCATGCAAGTTGGGCCGCCTGAATTGAGTCCCCTTGTGCGCTAACAATCGGTAGCAGAAGCAGGGGTTTGGGCCCTGGCCAAGGTCCAGGCTACACTCATGGACATGCTTGATTTGGGGAATGGCTGTGTTGGTGGTCAAGTTGGAGGGGGCGCTACGGAGTAGTGGTGGTGGTGTTAGTGTTGGTGGTGGTGGTGGTGGTGGTGGTGGTGGTGCGGTGCAGTGCACCCATTGCCTCCATTCTGGGTACTCGCCCAAGAAGATAGAGACCAGTACGGAAACCCATTCGAACATGAAAAGGCGGAACACAAGCAGAAGGCCGCATGAAAGTGTGGACGGACTGTTGAAACATCTGCATCACAGCGACATCACGTACAGCACCAGGGCTGGACTGGACTGGACTGGACTCGTCAGGTATCCCGGCACTCGCATCCCCGCCATCGGTCTTTAACCCAAACTCCGATCCATGGCGATATGGCCCATTTGGCAGCATGGCAGTGCCCACCACTACCGTGTGCTATCTACATACTTTGATTCTGTGCCCTCACAGCGACCACCTTCTGTACTATCGTACTACCACTACAGTGTACAGCCACTACCACTACCCCGGCCGATCCATCCGTCCCGCTTCGTTGCGCGCCCGACACAACGAGCGCCGTTGAGTTGGGATACTAGCTCAAATGGCCTCATTCCACTCGACTGCTCCAACGCCTACCAATACATAGTACAGTCCAGTACATACTACGTGCAGGCCCGGCTTCTGACCGAGTTGCGGGAATCACCAGTCGATCCGCTATCCCGGTTTAGCACATGCAATTGCGTCGAGTCCGCGGACCACAGCCCAAGCTCAACCAACGCCCAAGCTTCTTCTGGTGGTGGCGGGTACGTTGCGGTGAAACGGAGCAATGGCAGTGGAGTCGGGGAGGGGAGATTGGGGGCTAATTATGCCCAAATTTATCCCACATTGAAACTCGAAGGTGGACGCCATGTCGCGCTTCCAAAGTTCCTCAGCCCTTTCACACCTCCAAACGCCCCCCCCCCCTCCTTCTTACGGATGGATGCATACAGTAGCGTCCAAAGTGCGCTCACAACCTCACAACCACCAACCACAGTCTAGTCCGCCGCCCGGGGCCATGGCCGGGCCGATCATCTGCACCTGGCGCCCGTCATAGGGCTGTGTGACGACAGCAAGAAGCAGCCAGCGTCATCACCCTCACTCACCCATTTACTCACACGTACACACTCTCAACTCCATGGCACCACTTCTAGCAGATCTCAGTGGCTCAGGCCCTTTTCCCCACCGCCAGCACCCAACCCTGCGACGGGTGCCCTTCCCGTCGGGTCAAATCAGTCAGGCACACTAGCACACCGCGGTGATCTGAGTGCGTGGGCCGGCTTGTGGCATGGAAGGGCACCAGGGTACCAGGGCACCAGATAGCAGTCCAGTAGCAGTATCGTAATTCTAGATGCTCAAGCACCGGGGCCAGATCAGGTGGGATATCCCAATGGACGATATATGTTCAGGACTCTTGATGCGGCGGCCGACCCCAGTGGCAGGTAGCAGAAAGCGACCCTGTTGCTACAACTAGCCAGGGTGCCACAAGGTCGACATGGGACCGTAGTACAGTAGTAGTAGGGGCAATGCCGCAACCCTCCAGCCCTTATCGCCATCTGGCGCGGATCATCAAACCTCTATTAGCAGCCGTGGCTCTCGACCCGTACCACAACACTTCTCGACAATGTCCGCGGAGACAGGGGAATATGCCGAAAGTGGCTGTGGCCTTTAGGAACCCAGGCAGCTGTTTGGCATTGAGCTGGCTGTGGCAATGGGGAAACTGCCTGGCCCGCCGCTAGAGCAGTAGAGCCGACCTGGGCGCGACGATCAACAACGCCCTGATACCAACTCTCTCAATGCCTCCCAAGTTCTACTGTAAGTGTGACAGGGTGGCTCACAGCAACAGGGCGGCAGCGCTAGTGGGCGGTATTTTTAAATTCTCTGGCGTTGGCAGGCGAGGCCAGCATACCTACAGTACAGTACGGCAACCTGTAAGCTGCAAGTCGAGTGGTGTCCATACTCTGTAGAGATGCACGGGTGCGAGTGCGAGATCCAAGGTGGGCGAGGCGCGAGGCGCGAAGCGCGAGGATACGACCGACTACAGGACGCCACCACCCCTCCCCCTATTGAACCCCGTAGCGATGGTCTCTGGATCAATTACCTACCTCACGTACCTATGTACATACAGTACTATAGTAGACTACACCGCCGCCGTGCATACGTAGTGGGCATCGCTTGTGGGCGATCACTCTCCAGCAGAGTCAAGCGTACGTTGTACTCTGGGCGGGAACAGGGCGAGGGCGAGGGCGAGAGCGAGAGCGAGAGCGAAGACGTGGGCGGCGAGGATAGCTCGACCGGGGTTGCGATCCCTCGCGTTCGCTTGGTGGTTTGAATGGGAAGCCTCAGCAGTGTCGCAGTGTCGTAGTCTCGATGGTCCCATTCCACTGGGCCGCAAGGGCCCTCGAGAGGGGATCGTCGCCTTGGCTGGTCCGCAGCAGGCAAGACGAATGGGGCTTAATGTCCCGCAGAGTACGCCGTACGTATGACCTTGACCACCCACCTACCTACCTACCTACCTACCATGTGCCTTGCAGTAACTGTGCCTGGCGAGCCTGGGAGCAGGTGAGTGAGTAGCCCGTGGTGAGGGTTGGTTGAGTTGAAGCCGGCAAGATCCCGGCTTCTTTCCAGGGCAATCGATGATGGGGGCCAAGAGATGGCAAGACAGGGAGGGCAAGGGCAGTGCGGAGGTGTGGCACAGCTGGGCAAATGGGTTCTCAGACCTGCAACGAAGCTGGTATGCGCAGTGCTCCGTACGGAGTCTTGGGAGTACACATTACATGTTAGTTCTGCGGGCAACTGTCAATGCGGGTTGCATCTCCACAGCAGCAGCAACAAGCGGCGACATACATGGCCGCTTGGTGCTTGGGGTGCTTGAGTGCTTGGGTTGCTTGGTAAGGCAAGTTATTTTCGTCTCGCTTCTTACCAAGCCAAATGCAGCGTCAGGTGGGCACCGGCTCTCGCAGATGCTTAGCCCCCATTGGCCCATCAGCCGCCCCCGGTCGCGTTTCGAGAGCGGCGGCCGCCGCTTCTTGCTTCTTGCGTCTCCCAGTCTCGGTTTATCTGCGTCTTCTCAGTGTGTGTGTTCTCGCTTCCTCCCCCCCCCCCTCTCCATCCTCGTGACCCCCCAACCCATTGAATCGATCCGCGCGTCCACCGGCACATAGGTTCCTCGCTTCATACAAGAGGCATGCCCATGACGACCTGCCGTTGCCAGTACTCGCCCGACCGGTGGGCAGAAGGATTCTAGCCGCAGCCCGCCGCCCGCCAAGCGTCAACAGGGGACGCCGAGATGCCTGTCTTGGTGCGTCTGTCGGTAGAATCCTGGAGCCGCAGTAATTAATCCGTACATAACATACATTGACCACCCAAGTTATGCCAATCTGCGGCCATGCTTGTCGCGACCAGATCGCCGGTCTGTAGCCTACCCGGGCAATCAATTCGAAGGATGCGCAGAGATGATTGGCATGTCGCACTTTGACAATTCGACGTTTCCTGGAGCACGCTATGCTCAAAACATGGCCTATCCTGCGCTCGCCCAATTGCATGGCCTCGACGCCTCGACGCCTCGACGCCCCAACCCACTTGGTCGGATTTCCTAGTTGGCCCCCCTTGTCTACAACGTACAGTACTGTAATCTGTACTCTCTGCCGATCCAACCAGGGCCGCAGGGACAGAATCGCGTGCAAATCCTGGAAATCCGAGCCCATGGTCGTCGCAACGCAGCCTTGGACTAGCAAGACTGGCCCCAGCTTGACCCTGGCTGGGTCCTGGCTGGGTCCTGGCTAGGTCTTGGCTCCCAGGCTAAATCTTGAACCCGTCTAGCACGTGCGCCGGTCGGTCAAGGAGCCAACGACAGGCTCCAGAGGCTTCGCCCAGGTCCGGTCCATCTCATTGGCCCATGGTACGAGGTGAGATGCAGAACTGTTGTCTCTGGCGTGTCTGGTCTGGTAAGTTGAAAGTCTAGGGAATGCTCCCGATGCGGTAGCCGTCGATCCAAATTGCTCATCCATGACGTTTCCTTTCCTCCATGTTATTCCCTGCTCCAGGGAGTCTTTGTACGACCCGGCATCGCACTCCACCCCCAGCTCGTTTGGTTGGGTAAATCGCTTCGCTCTCTGAGCCACTCGTATTGTGAGTAATAGGGTTCGGTCGTTTTGCCTGCATTGACACTGCTTGCGCCAAAGAACTTTGGAGTCTCTCGTTGCCCTCACCTCAGGCTCTGTGGTCCAAATCGACTGCCACGTCACTCCACACCGCGCTTATTTTCCTCACATACATAATATAGCATGGCCATGTGGTAACCTGTACCCGGGGAGTGTCGTCTGCAGCCTGGCTTGGCTTGGCCGCACCGGTCCCGACTGGGATATTTTGTTGCTGAACGTGGGCCATCAGGCCATGGCAACTGCCGTGGTGTCCTTCAGTACCTACAGCAAGGTAGTAGACACCGTCCAAGTAAAGGGTAACGGTGCAGGGACCTGGCAGGAACACAATCCTACAGCCCCCTTCCCCCGCCGGCCGGCCGCCCTCGTTTGCAGCTTGTTGCATAGGTCGGTACGGCTGAAGAATCCACGGCTCTGGGCTTTCCAAATCTGGTTGTATCTATCGATGGAAGGCCTGGGTGATTGGCCGTCTCCGTTGCAGTTCCCCGTTACTAGGTACCCAGGAAGGTATGTGCCTTGGGTGCCCATCCTGCAGCCTTTCCCGCCCCCTTGACCTTCCTTCCCACGATGAGTCTAGAACATGAAGCGAGCTCTTTGCCGACTCCTTCGTAGATCCCCAGTGGATATCTGAGGCAAATACTGAGTCATGGGCGGGCGATGCTTCGTCTTGTATGGAGCGTTCCTAATCTGTACAGCTGCGGCATAGGGCAGCCGGTGGTTGAGGCGTCACTGTCACTGTCGTCACCTCGCTGTCGCTGCTCTGTACATAAGGTAGGTAGTAGAAGCCGGCATGCGTACTGCGGTACGTTGGGATGTACAACATTCGGCCCGTCCACTGACAGACGTCGAACTGCTTTTTGGACCCCCACCAACTCGGAGAGATAGCCAAAGTCTCCGCGGCGTCTACTCATTCGCCAAGGCATCCCACAGCGTACATACATGCGGTTTTACGTGCTTACCGACAAGCACGGGCGCATCTGCTGGGTCCATGGCGCTGGGAATCAGGCCCAGCCCTATGCATCTGTGTCGAGCCTATCCGTGAGCCACGGACACGGACGTTGAACTGTGATCCTAATAAAAGACTGGGTGGGACGTATCCATCTGCTCATCCGCAATCCGCAATCCGCAATCCGCGCCCTCTACATGCTGCGTTGCAGACGACAGAAGTGGGGGGGGAGGGTTTCCGTGTCAAAGACTTGTCCGTTTCATTTGCCCTTGAGCGAATCATGCTCTGCGGGCGTCGACACACCCGCGAGGAGGATCTGTCAACACCCAAGCGCAAACAAACGGCCGCGCATGGGAGTGACATGGTGTTGAAGGAACCGCCACCGCCATCATAACATCATAACTGTAGCCAGAGCCACGCCCCCCTTCGCAACAGCTGGCTGGCTGGCTGGCTGGCTTACAGTATCATGAGCTGGCTCCAGACAAAAGACCCCAAAGGCAATGGGCCGGGCAGCATCATCAAGCTAATTCATCAGCTAGTCGTGTACGTACATAGTACCCTCAGTCCGAATGCAACGCAGATCTGTCGCTGCTTGGGATGGTGCAACGAGGGCTTGACCACGGGCGCGTGGCATCGCATTGCGTCGCAGCGTAAGAGTCATCCGGGAGGCATTACAAATCAGCGCAAGCACCACGTTCTGGCCTTGCGGGCGCTGTCTGCAGCAGAGCGGACGCCCTGCGAGCGACAGCCGAATTAGGCTTTGGCCGCTGTGAAGTCGCGAGGGCCGGTTTATCCTGATGTCGGCGGAGGCACGCACACCAGGCTAACGGAGTTTGCGGAGAGTAGCGCGCCATCAGTGCTGAGACCCCTCGGCACCTCCCAGGAGGTCGTCGTGGCTGTTGACGCTGCTATTACGGATACTGTTGCTGTTGTAATTGCTTGTTGCTATTGCTGTTATTGTTGCTGTTGCTGTCGTTGTTGCTGTCGTTGTTGCTGTCGTTGTGGTTGCATTCGACTGCCATGGTCCCTGGTTGGCCCAACCGAGTCCGAGGGCCCCTCTCTCGCATTGCGTCGACGACCATCTGGCCCAATTGATCAGACTCCATAACTTACAGTACTACTCTGTTTGTAGGCAGCAGCTGTGACTCCCTGGGAGTCCCGCCCAGGGAACATTGACCCCTAGAGCAGAGCGGTAATTAAAGCCGGAGCTGCAGGCCCCTTAATTGCCTGAGTGCAGTACTACTGGGTATGGAGATCCGTACGGAGTAACTTTCTGGGTCCCTGGGATCCTTCACGTTCATTGTCTGCAGGCACACACGCTCGCAATGGCCCACGACCATGGCCGTTTGACGGGCGGGTGACGGGTACCGTACCATTGGCGACCGAGGCCATGCAGATGGAAATCTTGGGAATGCATTGGTGCACATCGCATCGCATCCCAGATCCCCTTGCCCACATTAAGGTTCTCACTTTCAAGGCTAAGCCTTGGGGCGTGGCATTCGTCGAGGTGCTGTCGAAACCATGACCATTGGGGAAAAGGGGCACTAACCACCTGCCTACCTACTGCTAGTAGAGCTAGCACGCATTAGCAAGGGACGAGCAAGGGACGTGAGGCTACTGATTGACCAGCGATGGGGGCGGGCGGCCGACCGAGAGAGCTGGGCTGGCTGGTCGGAGACTTTTCCCTTCGCCTAAGTATGCCGCCGTCTCTCCTTCCATCCATGTTTCTCGCCTCGCGGGGCCTTCTAGCTCCAGTCACGGGCCAAAGCACCATTGAACAGGTACATGTACAGTACACTTTCCGCTATCATTCGGCTAGTGCACTAGGTGATTGGCCTGGAGTAGCAGGGGGGGGGGATCTTGCTCAAGCTCCAGGTCAAGGCTACGGCGAACAGGCCCCAGCTACATAGTACATTCATACCGTCCGCCTCCGTCCGTCTTGTTTACCGTTGCTTGGGTACCTTAGGTACCTATGGATGGCTGTTGTGTCGATGGAACATGCCGTTGCCAACCAGCCAACACGGAACACGGGACACGGGACCACCAGGCCGTCTCCGCGCTAATCACTCGACGGCGGTGGATTTCAAATCCCCCGGTTGGCAAATGTGCTCAATGGGGCGCCCGTTTGGGTTTCTCATCTTTGCTTTTACTTACATCCATCATACTGTGCTTGATCCAAAAGCCCCAGCGGGCGCATGGCAGTGTATATAAGGTAGCTCAGTGCATTGCTTACAAGGGGGGACAGCGTGAGTCTTGAGCCGCCCCAAGGGACGACAAAGTCCTTGAGTACCTTGGCTGGGCGATTGGGCGATCTCTTTTGGGGGCCATCCGCTTTGGGCATCTCGTGACCCCACGACTCTGAAACAGACCAGCGAATGAAGAGGGAGAGAATGCGGGCTAAATTTATCTCACATGGCACGCCCAGGCAATCTGTACTGTAGTATGTAAAGGTACGTCTCTATTAATATCCGCATTCATACTGCAGCCAATCTGTACGGACTGCGGACTACGGACTGCGGACTACGGACTACGGACTACGGACTACGGACTACAGACTACGGACTACGGAGCGGAGTAAGTACAGCCGCTGATTGGAGAGTCGCGTGCACCACACCCCTCCCCATCTTCCATCTTCTGGCAGTTGTCGATTGAAGTGGCTGTTGCTGTCGGGTTGTTGTTGCAAACTACCTACCTACCTTGGGTAGACGAGGCCATCCGTCGGTGTACAAAAGTTCTGTCGCATATCATCACGTCACAAGCAAAATGCGCCCACGGAAAAGAGCCGATGAATGCGATACCGAGCATGACATGTGGCTGCAGTTGCAAAAGCCGCCTTTCCAGACGTCCAGAGTCCATTGGAGGGGGGTCCTTGAGGGGGAGCCGGAGGAGCTTGGGGGAGCTGGGGGGAAGCTGCAGAGCTGGCACGATGCGGGGATCCAGGGACCGCCAGAACTCGGTCGTTAAGGCTGTAGGGCTGCAGAGAAAGGCGCTGTTCCTGGCGGTGAGTCTTGCATCTCTCGTCGGCGAGGCCGGGTTGCAGCAACGCATCTGCAACCTCTGTGTGTGTGTGCAATTGGATGGTGATGGGTGGTGACTGGTCTGCCTACCTGTCTGCCTGAAGACGGGGGGGGGCGGGGCATGGTGGATGGAGGATGGGGGATGTGTGTAACGGCAGGGTGCATATGGGCAATGGGATATTGCCTTGTCGCGAAGCGAAAGCGATGGGCATGTGTGGGTGGGAGAGTTGGAGAAGCCGCCATGGCCATGAGCACAGTAATCGCCGCAGGACTCTCGCATTGCATTGCAGAGGGCAAAGGGGGGGAGTGGGGTGGGAACAGGCCGGGCCAAGTGGGCGGACGTGCAAGCTCGGAGGTGTGAGCCTAGACGGTAGGGCTGAACGGAACGAGATGAGATGTGGGGCCTGGCTGCTTGATTCCCGACGCACATCTCCATGGCGGCCATGACGGAAGTCCCGGCAGCAGCCCGTTGGACAAGACGGCGACCATTGGCAACAGCCAGTGACAACGACCACGGGCGGCGACAGATGTGTGGATCTGACGCTGGGCTCTGGAAGGCGGGACCGCGGGGATTTTGGACTGACAAGATCCATGTCGGTGCAGGCTTGCAGCGGGCGGCGCAGAGGCGGGAAGGGAAGGGGAGGGAGCTTGGCGATAGCTTATCGCAGCACGTCGCAGCATACTGCCGAATATGGACACCAGCGTTGACGTCGGCGCTGGCATTGGCATACGTATGTACCTGGTAGCAAGCCAGCCGCTCACCCTCCAGATCAGGAACGACACAGCAAACGGACACGGCAATGCGACGTGCGCACACCAGATCTGGGAAGGGATAATCTTGAGGAATGCAACGTGGGGTGGGCATGTATACTATCTATCCATGCTCGTTTACAAGGACCCCGAGGACTTTCCAGACTCCTAAGCAAAGGAACATACATGATTGATCGGCGGCCATGTTCGGTACGGCGTAGGGTACGGTACTGTAATGTCGCGGAGAGAGAGAGAGCAACGTGGGAACGGGGGCATCTGCCCACTTACACGCTGTCCAAGCATGCTTTGCCGCCCAGAGTCGGAGTCGGAGGTAGCACGGACACAACACAATAGCGATTTGCAAGCCACTCTATCGCTCTTGAAACAGGAATCCCACTGGTCCTTGCTGTCCTTGCTCATTAACTCACCAGCCACGGCGTGGCCCAAGCGACAAAAGACCCTTACAGTACATGTTAGAGGTTAGGGCTTTGGGGGACAGTGACTGACTGACTGACTGGCCTGCTTGGGTGAGTACTGGGCTCGGAAGCGGTGGCGGGGGCCTTCTGGGGAGTTGCAGTTAGCCACGCTTCCACGCTACCTACTGCACTGTGGGTACTGTAGGTACCCAGGCTTGCCAGGCTCAGCTGCTCAGCCATTCACCCACTCTGCCACTGCCCCGATTGAGGCTGGAGAAGGCCTGCGCCCCACCCGGCACACGGCTCCGCCTTTCGACGCCAGGTACATACCTACCTACCTACCTAGGTGCCTACGTACTGTACTCGGTAGGTAGGTAGGTACCTAGTCTGTGCACCCTGTAGCTGTAGGTACGTACATGCCTGGATAGGCGCGTCTCCACCAATGTGCCAGTGACTGGATGTCGTCCCGCCAGGGTGCATCATCCGTGCCCGCCCATTCCTCTTTCGGCCGGATGCTACACCCGCTCTTTCATAGTGCGTGGGAGCGCTTTTGCGTGTGGAAAAGGCGGAGGATGGCTAGATGGCTGCTGGACCCCTCGAGGGGGCGGGACCGGGGGGGGGAGGGGGGGGGGGGGGTGTCTAG
>QUZD01000019.1:0-54903 GCA_003693505.1 Pseudonectria foliicola
ATCGTATCGCATCGCATCGCATCCTCGCCTAGCCCAGCCTTCCTACGGACGGATATGCCGACCAGACGACCCGACCCGCATGAACGAAGTCTCGTCCAAAAGCAAAGCCTGGCATGCGCTAACAAGCAGGGTGATGCTCCATCCCGGCGCTTATCAGGGTGGCTCCAGATCCTACAGTAAGGTACAGTACAGTACAGTAGCAAGGGTCCAGGGCTCGCAAGGACTCTAGGACTGGGGACTTGTGAAGGAGGATGGAGGATGGAGGAGCTTGTGCTCGGGTGATGGGCCGAAACGGTTTAGCGCATGCGCCTCTCCAAGCGCGCGTCTATCGCTCACACCAAGTCTGTCGCACCATTGGCTGCAGGAGCCCACTGCCAAAACTGCCTAGCTGGCGTCTCCACCCACATGGCCAGGGACTTGTTTTCAGACGATTGTCACCGCCAAAAATTTCCATTTGCTGCCACTGGAGACGGTTGGGTCCATCTGCTGCCTTCCACAATTCAGCAACATAAACAGTCCTTGCTTGCACCATGTCGCCTCTTGCAGATCCTCTACAAAAGCATGCGGCAGACGGATCCGTATCCGATGCTGTCAGCGATTCTGACGTAGCGTCCACCTCAGACGAGTCCGACTACCTTGATAGTGGCGCTTCGCGCAAGCGACGTAGGACCTCACCCTCTCCCCAACCGCACGACAACGATAACGACGACGACGATGTCGACGAGGAAGAGTTGAAGATAGCCCTCTCCACGATCCAGGCCCCTTCTCGTGTCAAGCGCAGCGCCCAACAACCCGAACCTGTTCAGAGTGCCAAGAAGCCCAATGCTATTCTTGCCCCCACCGATCCCAACACCACCTTCTCCGCCCTCAATGTCCGGCCATGGCTTGTTCAGTCTCTGGGGAACATGGCGATCAAGAGGCCGACGGGAATTCAGAAGGGGTGTATTCCTGAAATTCTCAAGGGAAGAGATTGCATCGGCGGCAGCCGAACAGGTTCAGGAAAGACGATTGCCTTTGCTGTACCCATTCTGCAAAAATGGTCTGAAGATCCCACGGGCATTTTTGCCGTCGTCTTGACACCCACCCGCGAGTTGGCGCTCCAGATATATGAACAGTTCAAGGCCATTTCTTCTCCCCAAGGCCTCAAGGCGATCCTCGTCACGGGAGGCTCCGACATGCGAGTTCAGGCGACGCAACTGGCCCAGCGGCCGCACGTTGTCATTGCCACTCCGGGCCGCTTGGCCGATCACATTCGAACATCGGGAGAAGACACCATCTGCGGGTTGAGGCGTGTTCGCTTTGTGGTGCTTGACGAGGCAGACCGACTGCTACACGCCGTAGGGACTGGCAGCATGCTGCCCGACGTGGAGGAGTGTCTCTCCGTACTACCCCCAGCAGCCGAAAGACAAACGCTCCTCTTCACTGCTACCATCACCCCGGAAGTCCGGGCTCTCAAGGATATGCCGCAGAAGCCCGGCAAGAAGCCCGTCTTCGTGTGCGAAGTGGATACTCAGATGTTGGCCATCCCGGCAACTCTGAAGCAGATGCATGTCCAGATCCCCGTCACGCACAAGGAGCACTATCTGCATGTCTTCTTGCTCACCGAAGCCAACGTGGACAAGACTGTCATTCTGTTCTGCAACCGGACCTCGACAGCTGACTATTTGCACCATCTACTGAGGATGCTCGACCACCGAGTCACATCGTTGCACTCCAAGCTACCCCAGAGACAGCGAATCGACAATCTCGCGCGTTTCCGTGCTTCTGCCGCGCGCATTCTGGTGGCAACTGACGTCGCCGCACGAGGTCTCGACATCCCCGAGGTCAGCCTCGTCATCAACTACGACATCCCGCGAGACCCCGATGACTACATCCACCGCGTCGGTCGTACCGCTCGAGCGGGCCGCCAGGGCGAGGCTGTCACTTTTGTTGGGCAGCGCGACGTGGAGCTGGTGCTGGCCATTGAGAAGCGCGTGGGGCGCCAAATGGAGGCCTGGGAGGAGGAAGGTGTCAATCTGGAGACGCGAGTGATCCGGGACGCGCTCAAGCTGGTGAGCGAGAAGAAGCGCGAGGCACTGCTCGAGGTCGAGGAGGGCCGTGAGGTAGGTGGTCGTCGCAAGAGGGTGAAGCAGAAGCTTCGAGCGGAGTAGAGCAGAGCAGAGCAGAGCTGGTTAGCACAAACGCGAAATAAACCGAACAGTAAGACCGTAGGCGCCCTACACACATGTGCACACTGGATTCTTTCACCTGTTCAGGTTAACGGTCCATGGCGATGAGCATGTTGTTCTCCCCGTAAGCCGCCATGTGCATCGTCACTATTCCCGAACCTCCTCCGTGCCGTGATTGCCGCCGACGTGGAGAAGTTGCCGCGGCAGTGGGATCCTGCTCAAACCCACGCACGCCCGACTCGTGCTTTGACACCATCTATGGACGCTTCCCAAAAGGCAAACGCCGAGTAGCCGAATTGCGGCAGAGGAAGCGGCCGGGTCGGCGGGACACTACAAGAGATTCCGGGATACGAAGTGAGGGTTCCCAAGCTCCGGTACTAGCATACAAGTGCTCGGGCTTCCCCTGGCGTATCATCTGCCCTCGTGAGCACGCAAGGACACATTCAGGACCCCAGGGTAGCAATAGACGGCCGGGTTTGGTGTTCGGTTTGCGGTGTCTAGCGGGCATCGTCAGCATTGCGAGTGACGATCCAGGACGAGTGCTATAGACCTGCTCGTTCCCCAAAGGGGCATTGTTTAGCGGCTGGGTTCAGGATGAGTGGGCTCCGAGTTGCCGAGAGGGACTTGTTCCGTTGGTCAATAGGTTCCCTACGGGATAGGCGGCTCATGCTGCACCGCTCTTGACCATCAGGAGAGTTACCGGTGGTCAACTCGCCCGCCTTGTTCCCTTACATGGCATCGTGAGCAAAGCTTGTCCGTGTGGCCGGCTGGGGATAGTCGCCTTGTGTTGATAGCACTTTCACCAACAATCAAGCAACTGAGCTCCCGGCTGCAACTGAAGAGTTCTCTATAGATCAGCAAGCCTCTGGCATTCACTGCCCACAAGTTCGAGATGGTGCTCTCGTATATCCTCGATGACATGGGTCTATGTTTAAAACATGACCTTACCGTGTAAAGCTGTCGGACGAGGGACGAGACGTTGGTATCATAGACGGCAGGAGAAAGTATATTCTCTTGAGCTGTCCGTGAGACAATGTCCAAGAATTTGCCCAGGTTGATGGTCCCAACAGTTGAAGCTCAACCAGCGTCATTGACAGTTGCCCTCCCGGGTAGGTGATCGCGGGATCTGGCTTGCATTCCTAATATGCGCCTTTGCTATCAAAATCGATTCCGTGCCTTGAACCCAATCAGGCCATGCTCCACGTGAGAACCATGATATATGTTGAGTGTCAACAAAGAGGTACGATACGCGTAGTCAAGCTGAGTAAGTCATTCCAGTGTATTATGATACTGTTAAGCCATGGAGTTAATCGGGCAAGCGAACTCGTACACCTGTTACGGTGCTGTACCTACAGGCACTTGGAAAGTGTATTATTGCAAGTGCCTTTTCCATCCCCTTGGCTTACCATACATATCTTGGTCAGCCAGTTCGTCTCTCTTCCAAAACACCCTTGTCCCCCCCCTTTCACAGTCTTGCTCACTCCTCTATTTCCAGAACCTGGCCCTGCAGCCTAGTGAGACGATGGGTGACAGGCAATAACAGGGACCACGTAGAGCCGGGGTTGCGGTACACCTGGATCCCTGTGCATACCGAAGTCCTGGATATGGGGAAAGGGGGCAAGCCACTTGATCGCCGGCACGCTTACCACGATGCTACATTAGGAAATGGCTTGCTTACCTCAGTTCTGTGCACAGCATGTTAGAGGTGAGGCTGCGCACACAATTTGAGAGAGGCTCAGGGCTCGTGGCTTGGGGCGCAGGGATGGCGAACATGTCCCCCAATGAACCGTTACGAAGAATGCAGTCAGGCAGCGCAACGCTATGCTTGAGTGGCTCTACTGGATTGTTGATCTTTTGACCGCGACGTGTTTATTTCCAGCTTAGAACTACTAATTTCTGACTGTGCAAAGATTGTGAATGGGGATACCATGGCATACTGATTCTTGATAGGTCCCATTGTGACCAAGAGTGTCACTGGAAGGGCTGCGAGAGGATGACTCTCCCTAAGGCATTGAGCCAGGTCAGGTTGGTATGATTTCACGGACAAAAGGCAGATTGATAAGAGCACCCCCAAGCTATATTGTAGATGGCCTCTTTTCTCGGCATCGTCATCCCAGGGTCTTGTCAGGGCTGTCAATGGCTGTTGTGGCTGATCGCTGGGCAGTACTCACAGTAGGGGCGAGCTCGCAACCCCTCAGCTCAACATGACGTATTCAAGACTGGTATGTGAAATCGACAGCTTCTGCATTGGAGCAAAAGTCTGTGTATTTGAGAAGAGCGCATGAATGGTGGCGATGGCGATGACCCAACGGAGTCGCCTCTCAGGGTATCGATAGGGATGAAATAGCAAATGCACAAATATCGACAAATATCGAGGCTCGAGCACGACGATTGCCTGCGGCCATGATGCCATCACTCTGGATGATCACTGCACGGCACCGCACGGCCATCAGCAAGCGGGTGCGCCCATAGCATAATTTAGGTGTCTTAGTTACAGTTAGCCACACGCTATCGATAGGGGATGTGTATGTAAGCAGCTCCCGGCGAAATGGCGGATTTTACGGCCGGACGGCGGGTCCTTCGGACCTAAGAGACATAGGACGTGGGAGAGCCGGAGGCTCGCAACAGACGTGTCGATACCTTTTAAACTTCCGGGGATGCTACACAGAATCGGCATGGAGAGATTCGCGTACAGTAGTGCAAAGCTTTGCAAAGCAACGGCTCTTGCTTTGTTTCAACAAAAAGAGATGAAGATCAAGGCAGTTGGGCTGCAGATGCCGCCGATGGACAGATCAGATGCCAAGGACCGCATGGATCGCGACTGGGATGACCCCTGCCAGCTGCAGAGCGCACATGGAACCTGTCACGCCCCGTCCCAGCACATTGGAGGTGTCGATACCCGGCGAAATCTTCGCGTAACCCATCGCAATGGGCCGGCGATTAGGCACCAAGTTAAGCTCCTGGAGCCCCCAGCACGCCCAGCAAAGACCCGCTGCACCAGGGGGTGTGTACTGCATCAAGTTGTCAAGTTGCGAGGTGGCCCAGGAACGATCCAGAGCCTGCTGCATGGGCCATCACATCCCAACAATGTCACATTGTGAAGCACCGGATGGAAGCACAAAGCAAATCACAGCAAGCCCTGGAACCTGTGGTGCTGTAATCTGTATCCGTACGGAGTAGGGAGATGGAGACTGTAAGTTACGGCCGCAGGCACGCGGGAATCACCATCCCCACAGGGCGTAAGCCATGGCCAGGGGTTTCCCGTTTGGGTTTACCATGCGAAAGCAATTGAGGCCCCTCTGCCCATTTGCGATTGCTGGCATGCTGTGCTGCCTGCACGCTGCCTGTGGCCACGAACCTTCTGCTGCCTTAGGCAGGGGGGAGGAGGAAGGGGAAGCGGTCTGCTGCCTGCATCACAACTCACAAATCCATGTCCAAAGTCAAAACTGGGAGCATGGATGCGTCCGTTGTCCCCGGCCGTTGTTGGCTCGCGGTCACGCGGGAACAATTCAACCCTCTGCCTCTGCCGGTACCGGTGGGGAAGGACTAGGTGTCCATAAGGTCGCGATGGTTGAGCCAAGAGAACTGGCGGCTGTCAGGGTCTTCTAGAAGGGATAGAGTCCCTGGGGAAATGGGCATGAGGTCGATGGCCTGTGCTGTTTCGGAAAGTCGCGGTGGGCGTCGGCGACTCGGAGTTGACCAAGAACCCGGGCGCAGTCCAAAGAGGCGGGATACTGTGGCACCGGTCTGCCAACTCAAACAGATACTTGGGACTGTGGCGGCGTGCACGGGGCCAGGCACTCACTCTACCCTCTCTCTACCTACCTTGCCGTGCGTTGTGAGTTGTCTCCAAGGACACTCGTTGACGTACTTGTCGACGTAGACGGCAGACTTGTTGAGCTGCTGTCTTCACCGTGCAGGGCCCAGAATTTCGAGAGGTGACAGATGGATGTCTCTGGCAGGCACCAGTTCAGACGAGTGGGCCCGGCCGGCAAGGCAGTCAGCGACAAGGTAATCTATCTGTACACTACAATGCGATGAATTATGCTTGTCTGCCTCTACCGGACCACTGCACTGCCACCTGGCGCCGCGTCTTCCATAACGTAAAGCAGAAGTCGATACGAAGTACGATAGGGGCACGATATCACAAGAGCTATCGCCAGAGGCTGGCTGAGGGCAGTGCATCCACAAGGCCACGGCTTATCGCACAGCACAGCACATCACGACGACAGCAAAGCCCTCCATCTCACGCCTTTCATCAGGCACAATGGCGGCCAAACGTTGTTTGCCGGCCTTACAGGAGATACGTGACCCCCCCCCCCCCCCCCAGGCCGACATGATGACGGCGGAGGAGTGTCGATCGCGGACTGTGATTGGCTCTCGCCCTTCGCCTTTACACGGTCGGAGTCTACACGGCGCCCGCGGAGCGTCGAGCGCCCGCGGACACTGGCCTCAGCCCTACGGAGAGTTGGTCTGTCCGCGTTACCTTGCGCCATGTTCGTGAGATGACTGCATCACTCATCGCTTGGAGTCGTGATGGTTCAGAAGAGGTGTCAATCATCATCAGGAGTCCGGGGCCGAGGACGGAAGAGCTAGCGAAACTCTTGAGATGCGGCCAGAGCATAATGGTTTAGCATGTTGGCGACATTGTCAGACTGGCCTCGTTTATCGTATGCATGTACATATGTACAATGCGCATTTGGTGTTTCGTTCTTTCGTCGTTACGCCCGTGGGTCTCCCGCAATGAGCCTATCACGGGTGCGACCGCCAGACACGGGGCAGACGAGCCTGCCGTGTAGCGAATGAAGAGGAGCGAGACGCATGTCGCTGCAGGCAGTTATGCTAGGCAGGGAGAGATAAACGGTGGAGAATTGCGCCGATCACTGCGACTCGCCAGCCTGGGCCGTTATTGGGCCATCTCGTCCGTGCTCTGTACTGTAATTACTGTACTGCACGCTGCAGCAAAGTCTCCGAGAAGGAACGTGTATGTACTAAGCAATGTCTCCGGTGAAACTTCACGTTGCTGAGAAATGCCCCTCAGGTTGGGTTTCAAATCCAACTGAGGGGGGATGCATAGGAAGCAAGCACTCTAGACACGGCCTAGGGCGGGTACCTGGCTGGGCATGGCGCAATGCAGCGATTAGAAATGTACAGTACCCAACCAGGTGAGGGCTGGTCAAGCCAGCAAGGTCAGTTTCTAAGCAAAAATGTGAATGAATGACACCTTTGTGACTCTGGGATTATGAATCACATCTCTGGCAAGCGATTCGCGCACGGCACCCAAGGGCGCACACTTGGCAAGGGCCGCTTACGGCAAGATAGATGGCAGTGACTTGTGTCGTCTCCGAGTTAAGGACGGTGATTGAGTCACAGCCGCCGCCATGGCGCGGACCCGGGTCGAAGTTTACTGAGGCCGACCGAGAGCGCGAGGACGATACTGGGCTGACTGGATTGGTACCTACGACGCCTACTGTACGTACATACCTACAGCAAGTACAGTAGTAGCAGGAATGGCGGCACAATGGGCTCAAGGCAGAAGAAAGGCTGCTTGAGGTATCGAGGCAGAAGCCCCCGCCCCGAAGCAGCCAAGCCCGGACCGGCGTGCTGACGGGGTACCTTGGCAAAGCAAGATACTTGCGGCGTCACCGACTCTGCGTGCCAAACCAAGGTTCCCGGGACCCGGAGATGACTTGTGCGATGCGCCGGACAGCAGGGTCGGGATTGGTGAAGATGGCGACGCTAGGACGGGTTGGGCAAGGGGGATGAGCGAGGATGAGTAAGGATGAGAAGACGAGAGAGCGAGGAGCGAGAGGCTCCACTGGAGAGGATTGGCTGGCCTGCCTGCCTGTCTGCTTTCAAACCACACCCACCACCTCACCTCGAGTTGGCCGGTTAGTCACCCAGATTCGCCCAGTCATCCGTCAGATCCATCAACCTGAATGCCGACCGACACCCCCATCGGCGCTCCATCGGCACCCCTTCGGCACCCCTAGGCTACTGCTACGGCTACTCTACTGTACTCTACGGACGGCGGCACCCTTGTGTGTTGGTAATCCCGGCCCCAGCCAAGATGCCACGCACTCGCACTCGCACACGCACACACACACGCACCCCGACAAAGTCCGCGGGTCTCTCGCAGAGTCACAGGCTTATCTCCACTCCTCCACGCCCTCTCGCCCTTACACCCCCCCCCCTTGCGCGCACCCGGGCTGGGCTTGGAGCTTTCTCGCTCTTCTCGGACCCGCGTGCAAACTCCGCTTAGCGGCGCGCTCGGCCATCCAAACTCCATGCTGCAGGGCGCAGTTCTCATACGTGGTTGCGGAATCCTGTCAGCTGGAGTTAAATAGAATCAGACTCCCCCGTCCGATCCAGATGCCTCTACTTTCCTCATACCAGACCAACAACACCATCAACTCCTGCAATCCATACCAACTATCCACCATCACGACATTGTTCCTCACAAACACGAAACGGCCACTGATCCGCTAATATCCACAAAGGACCGGTACACGACTAGCATCTTCTCGCTATCACTGCCGTCATCCCTGCCAGCCACTAGGCGTATCCGCAATCGGGTATACCTTGACTCATAAACAACCACCACACAATATATCTAAAGGCTCTTGTCTGCCTTTTCCTTTTACCACAATGACAACCGCAACCACCACTCAGAGGCAATCTGCCCTTTCTTCCAACCCTACCGACTTGCGACGAAACACTCTCAAGAAGAACATGTCCATCACTCAGACCTACTTCCTCGCCCACAAGGCTCGGGCTAAGCTCTCTCGCGAGGCTGCCCAGCCCGACCACGACCTCCGCCTCCTCGTCGGCCACGCCAACCTCCTCGACACCTTGATGGTCGAGCTTGCCGATGCCGAGCGTGAGCAGGAGCGATGGTTCAACCAGTCCGTCCGGGGTGCCTCCAAGACCCGGGCCGAGGAGTCCGTCGAGGACTACTACTCCGACTCCTCCGACTCCGACTCTGACGACTACGACTCCGATGAGGATGTCGAGATGACCAACACTGCCGCCACGGCGGTCTCCACCAAGCCCGTCTCCATCCGAATTCAGCCCGCTGAGGACATGGAGGCCGATGATCTCGAGGAGGACTACGCCGAGCTCACCCTCGTGCGAACACACTCCCACTCTCCCACCTCACCTCCTCCCGACCTGATCGAGCCCGACTCCGACTCATCTGAAGACGAGTCGATGCCCCCTTCGCCCCCGCAGCCCACCCTCTGCTTTGACGACGCCAAGCCTGTCAAGGCCCAGACGGAAGAAGACGAAGACGAGTCCTACTATGATGAAGACTACTGCGTCGAGCCTCAAACCCCCACGAGGCTTGCGACCGCCATCTCGGTCTATTGAGAAACTACCTCTTCATCTCAATCACAGCGAGCGACTGTGATTTGTATTACTCGACATGATTTCTTCTTCGGAAAGCGATTGGGCATTGCGCGGCGTTCAGACTCGATACCACACATGACAGCATTTTCATTGATTTACGGATATTGCATGGGAAAAGGATCACCACTCAAGAATTAGCGAATACCACGGATATGGGGACACGATTTGACGAGCTGCCGCTCCCAACGATACCACTTTGTTTGGGAGTTTTATGGTTGAGTGGCAGTTGGAAATGCCCCACGAATGGTATTACAGTACATAGAATTATACAAATACAGAAACAGACGACCTGATGGATTCGGGCATCTGGAATTGAAACACTCAACACCAATCTCCTGTTCGAACAATCTGACTCCAATTGAAAACAATATCGTGACAACAAAAACAAAAATCCATCTTGTATGTACCCTTGTGAGCATCACCGCCTCGGTGTTCACTCACCGACCCGGTAGCGTCGAAATGGCGATTGAGAGCCCACCCTCTCCTCCGCCTTATCAAAAAAATCTGGCAGCATCGCATGCCAGCAAGCCAGGTGGCCGGGATGAATCACCAGCCCAGCAAATCCACAGCTGTCCAACGCCTCAGCTCAAACTGCGGCTCTTGGCACTCTCGCCATGGATCGGTCATTCCGCTATCCGCACGCCCTCGAGCAGGGGTCCACACGCAAGGAAAACTTGGCGGGTGCCCACATGGGTCAGTCATCGTCACCAGGGTAACTGGCGAATCAGGACGCGCGCCCTTGGCCTTCGGACTTTCCGCACGCCGCCGAGACGGAGAACGGAGGACCGGCTTTTGTCAGCGCGACAGGTCAAACGACAGGTTTAAGCTTCAGATGCGATTCATAAGCGACATGGGTATGTCCGGTGGGCGAGCGCGACTGGCTGTTTGCGCGTGTCAAAGGGGTTGGCGGGAGGTTACGAATCCAAGCAGTCAAGCAGTCAAGCAGTCAAGCAGTCAAGCAGTCAATCATTCAATCAATCAATCAATCAACCAATCACTCAATGGTTGACGTATCAAAGCGCTAGGCATATGTACTGCACTGTATTGCATGGAGACTGCTGTGCATTCGATCGACGACGGGCTCACGGGGAGCAAGCAGGCCGCTCACTGGACGGCAATTCTCGGGCGGCGAGCAGGTCAAATCCGGAAGATGGGACTGGGACCACTCAACTCGTTGCCGGGATCTTGGCTGCTTGGCAATGGCTTGGCCCGCTGCGTGGGTCTGCGGGAAGGAAGCCCAACATGGGCTCCATTCTCTTACTCAATCGTGGCACCGGACCAGCAAGAAAAAAAAAGAAGAAAACGAAAATTCTTCCAAAAGGCCCCATCGCAGTCCGCACCTACAACTCCGCACTGCGTTAGCAACTCCGTAGTTGGGCACGGGAGGTGAAGAAAAAGTAATGGCTTGAATGAACGGGCTGGAATGGGGCCATGGGCAGAATTTTCTCCTTCGTTTCTTTTGGCTTCTCTGCGAAGCTGGCAAGATGTCTTTGATTACCAAAGGGCTGGGGGTACAGGTTACATACAGATGCGCACACGTGCAAGGTTCGCTTGTTCCTGGTTTATTCCTGGCGCGAGGTTGGGCGTTATGTTGAGCTAGTGAGATTGGCCAACCAACGGCAAAGGGCTGAACAAAGGGCTGACGAAGGATTCAAGACAAAAGGAACACTTGCATGGATGGAATGGTATCGTATCAAGGCTATCGACGAAAATACCCTGGAGGATTAAGCGAATCTCACTCACCCTCGCCCTCTCATTTACCAACTGCGGCTCTCCCTACCGAAGTACCAGTCTTATCCGTGCTGAGCAAGGGGGATCTTGTTCCTGGCGCCGCAATCCCAAATCCGGGGAGGAGGAGGAGGCTGGCTGAGCCCCAAGCTGACCCGTTGCTGTCAGGGCGCCACAGCGTTCGCCATACTGGCCTGACCGCTCCGGCGCGGCATGGGACGATAGCTAACCGGCCAGCACGTGATGGGAGGTGATTGAGTAGCAGTTCAGTTCCATCTCTTGGCCCTCCCTCCTGGGCGTGATGTAGAATTGACAGCGAGACCTGGGGAGGCGTGTGCGCGGATGCGCGCTTCTCGGCGTGGACCCGAGGGTCCCGAAGGGCGAAGGGCATTGGCTATGATCCTGGGAAGGCTGGATTAAGGTAATGGGGGAGGCCAGCTGATCTGGATCGAACCATGAGATTGATAACACAACCGGGGGTGGAGCGTATATCCGCAGCTCCGAGCACCAGCGGTCGTGGCTCCGAGCTCCGGATGTATGTCATGAAGCCGATCCCTGCTCAGCCAAACTGTCAAAGAGCACCCCAAGAGACAGTCTCATACTTGTCGCAGCGCGCACACGACTAACTTCTTGGCCCAAGCCATCTGCCCATATGCCTATCTGGCCATGTGGTGCCCTTGGCCCTGTTGTGCCAAGGCACGCGCGGGGGACGACGCGCGCCACCGCGCACGCTCGTCACTGAACTCAATCATCCTGCCATTGTCTTGGCCGGCTGCGCAATTCTGGTCTTGTGACTTCCCATTGACCCACCTTTCCCCCCCAGGCCGGCCGACCTGGGCATACGGTGAGAATCAGAGCATCTGTTCCGTGGTTCCTCGGCCAGAGTGCGAATCCCGGAGCATCGACCGAGGCCGGCGGCGTAGTATCTTGCGGCTAGAGATCTCATCGTCCGAACCCGAGGCTGGGCTGCGTTAGCCACTCTGCTGTTGCGGAGCATCTGTCTGCTGATCACGGGTTCCCGAACGGGTTCTTCGTCTTCCCCTCTTTTCTCCCGGCCGAGAGGTTGCTGCCGTCTTGTCTTAGTCGGACCCGGTTTTGATGTGCGTTGCCGACGTGTATATGGCGATTGGTTCTCATTGTCCCAGAGCGTTCATCATATGTGTGGGGCTACCCATGGCCCAATCAGATACAAGAGAACCCCAGGCTCAGTGACTTCGGGGGCTAGGACAAGTTGTCTGGGAAATCCGGAGCGGAGAGACCACAGGACTGATACTTGGCTTGCGATGGATAGCTCTTTCATGATTATGATTCATTGCTTTCTGAATGAAGACCAACGGGTCCAAGGTTGCTATCCATATATATACACACTGCGGAGTAGCTTGAAATCGAACGGGTTGCTTGATGGAGTTGAGACTAGATGTTTGCAGGGTCCTCAAAAGATCTTTTGTCGGTCTAAGCTAGTAGAGATTCAATCATATAGCATCGCGAACCTGTTCCTTACCTTAGGTAAGGTAGGCTATAAGTCCTAGGCTGCTCCATAATGGGCTCTTCAGCAACTGCCAAAAATTGCCGACTCTTCAACAGCCGATTGGCCAGAGTAGCCCACTAGCCCCACCCGCCCGGTCGGTACGTCATCATAGTTTTTCCCAAGCTTATGGCTTCTTTCATCTTGACTTCGAACAAGCCCATGACCAAAGCAATGGCCATCATGCGACAATTCTCAAGGCGCGTCGCCGTCCGCGATTTGTCGCCGGCCATTGTATGCCCAAGCTGCCAACTTCCACGACGCCAATTCGCCAGCCTAGCACCCTCGCCACCCTCGCCGCCCCCTGCTGGCATCACGACCCTCGCTTCACGACGACTTATTTCCGTTGCCGGACCCGACGCTGCCAAGTTCCTTCAAGGCATTGTGACGGCCAATGTGACGGCTGATGGCGAAAAGCCTCGACAGCATGGCTTCTACACTGGTTTCCTCAACGCGACGGGTCGAATTCTATTTGACGTCTTCATCTACCCTCAGCCCGCCGAGGTCAACGGATTCTTAATTGAAGCGGATGCTAGCCAGGCCGAGACGCTAGCCAGACATATCAAGAGGTATAAGCTGAGAGCTAAGCTGGCAGTACGATTACTGGCTCACGACGAAGCATCTGTGTGGCACGCGTGGGACGACTCGAACGCGACTAAATGGGACTCAGTCTCGAACCAGTCGGGCATCACGATGCGGGACCCACGAGCGCCCGACATGGGACATCGATTTATAAGATTCGACGACAAGGTGCCTGGGATTGATCTTGAGCGAAGCACTGAGGACTCGTACACGATCCGCCGCTATCTCCAGGGTGTTGCCGAGGGCCAGGACGAGATACTTCGGGAACACGCACTGCCCCAAGAGAGCAACATGGACTTTATGAACGGCATCGACTACCGCAAGGGGTGCTACGTCGGGCAAGAGCTGACGATTCGCACCAAGCACCGCGGTGTGGTACGGAAGCGAATCCTGCCCTGCGTCATCTACGAGCAAGACCACGCGCCTCCCGCTGCGCTGCAGTACCGACCGGCCGCTGACCCGGCCGCGGAGTCGGTCGAGGGCGTGACGGCGGCCATGATCCCGCAGGGGACGAGCATTGGGCGGTTCCAGAAACGGGGCCGCAGCGCGGGCAAGTGGCTCCGGGGCGTAGGCAACGTTGGGCTTGCGCTGTGCCGACTCGAGATCATGACGGACGTGGTGCTGCCGGGCGAGGCGGCGACGATGACTGGGTTCCAGGCCGAAGACGAGTTTGTCATGGCTTGGGGCGAGGAGGGCGAAGTGAGCCAGGCGAGCGTTAAGATCAAGGCGTTTGTGCCCGAGTGGGTGCGTCGCGGGCTTGATGCGTCGCAGCATTGATGGGGCAGGGAAGCAAGCAAGCAACCATCGGCGCTCTCTTGTACAACATGTATGTACCGACCTCGGCTAGGAAGATACCCTATCTCAAACATTCATGAAGGACTAAGGGGCCTCGAACCCATTTGTGTATGCGAAGGATGCGTTTGTATCCATACCTTCTGCAGTGCTCTGGCCGAAGGTGAGACGGAGAATGTAGTTTGACCTCGGAGTCAATATTCAGACCGACCGACTTGTAAACCAGTCGACTGCCCCCTCAACTAGTTCGTCACCTGTTTGACGTCTGCTCTCAAAAGTCCATCTCGACGATAGAGGCGCTGCACAATCACAGGTGAATGTTCGCATCAGTGCTATAGGGCTGGCTGAGCATCCCTCAAGCTCAGGTACCAACCAAAGCCTGCGTATAGACTAGAGCCCTAGAGTCTCACTCCCCATCCTCCACTACTCAACTGGCCTGTGTCTGGTCCGGAGATACTGCTGACAATTACTCCGCATGGACTGTGCACTTGTCGATCGACCGACATGGACTTCTGTGACTGGCTACGACAGGGCTGCGGTGAGACAGCACGAGCCGATGTGAGACATTGTGCAGTAATGTCTTTCACCAGCTGTGGCACTACTGAAAGCTACGCATCTCCCGCCATTTCGCGATCTGCTTGCCGTGCGCCTGCGGGCACATCTGAGTGGTTGAAACGGCTGATTGCAAGGTTGGATCCCGATAATGGTGCTCAGCTTGGCAATGCACCATCAGCATAAGCATTACCGGATTACTCTTTAGCGCCGGGATGGACCGACTACAGTAGACCAGTCAGAAATAGCCCCTTTTCGGTGAGATGCCGTGTCTTACTGGCGTTGTCGCCAAAGAAGGGCCTATGCGAATACCTACATAGTAAACCCTTTGGATCATTGCTGGAGTCAGGAACCGAATGCCACCATGTCTCGTAATTACTCGATTAGCTGAACCAGTGGCAGCGCCATTTTGCTATACTGGTTTATGAAATTTACATGAACCGAGTATTGTTCCACCCGGAAATCCTCGTCCAGCCTGGTTGCCTCCGTACATGCCCATTGGAACAAACCATGTCCCTGTCGCCGTTGTAGTAAAGGATGGAGTTGCGCAGCATCAACTTCACGTAAGACGCTGACCATGCTCACCAGTCAGGCATCCTCGAGAGGCAGCTATGCACTTCGCACCCTCTTATCAATAAAATAAGCCCTTGTGCGAGCTGGAGCAGTGATGACCTTTGGCTGAGTGGCTTGTAGCGCACATCTTCCAACTAGTCCCTGCAGGCATGTACTCTCGTAGGGCGGCGATCTGGTAGATCTATAACAACCCCGGCATTTCACTTCTACCTTCTTCCTAATTTCTGTTCTGCGCCGCTTACTCGACCTCTCCTCAAATTGAGGCCGCTTCCTTCTGTTTGTTTTCTCTGGTCTAGTCTATACAAACGCGAATCACTGCTCATCAACACCCAATTTCTCCCCATCACTTCATACCCATGAGTCCCGTCGGCAACGGCAACGGCAACGGCGCAGCCAAGCCGCCTGCCGCCTTCAAGCGGTTGATCTGTTGCTGCGATGGAACCTGGATGAACAGTGACAATGGCTATGAGAAGCCCAGCATCACGAGCCCCAATGGGACTCTTCAGGTTCCTTCCAACGTCACACGCCTCTCGCGGTGCCTCAAGCGCCGCTGCGCCGACGGCACGCTGCAGATCATTTCATACGAGTCCGGCGTTGGCACGGGCAGCAACACCCTTGATAGTATAACCGGTGGCGCATTCGGGTTGGGTCTATCCGAGGTGAGTATCCGTGACTTGTCGAGTAGTCAGGGCGGTGTAAACTAACACCGTCGTGCTTGTCTAGCGTGTTCGTGAGACCTACTCATACTTGACGGCAAACTACATGGACGGGGATGAGATATACCTTATCGGCTACTCTCGCGGTGCTTTCACCGTTCGATCGGTAGCCGGAATTGTGGCAAACCTTGGGCTCTTGACGCGCGAGGGTGTTGAGCACTTTTATCCCATCTTTATGGATATGCAGCACTGGAACGACGAAGACTATGATGATCCCTTCCCCAACATCCCCTTCTCAAACAAACCCAAGGGTCCAAACGCTGCCGATGAGTATCGTGCTCGGCTTGAAAAGCTGGGTTACACACGCGTCAGCCAGAACGGCGGCAAAGGCGAACTGATCAGGATCAAAGCTGTCTGCGTATGGGATACGGTGGGTAGCTTGGGTATTCCTCGCGTTGCTTGGCTCGACAAGCTGGGAATCCGCGCCGACAACGATGAATAAGTGCCCCCCTTATTGCCAGCCTAGCTGCGTCGTACTGACGGTCTTAGCACGTACAAGTGGCACGACACGAGCCTGTCAGATCACATTGAGCATGGGTTTCACGCTCTAGCCCTAGACGAAACCCGTCCGCCGTTCAGTCCTGCTGTTTGGGAGCGACCTCCTGAGAACAGAAACACGACCGACCTTAGGCAGGTTTGGTTTCCTGGTAACCATGCCAACTGCGGTGGCGGATGGGAAGACCAAGGTGTTGCAAACATGACATTGGCCTGTGGGTTCTTCTGTCTGTGGTATTATTTGAAAAAGACTCTTAGCTTATGCATTACTAGGGATGATGGACCAGATGGCCTCTGTTGGGGTTGAGTTTGACCGGCCTTCGCTGGATCGCATCTTTCACCAGTCGGTTGATCATTACCACACCACTCACAACGAAATGAAGGAGAAAAAAGCGAAGCCCAAGAGGGGCACAATTGAACGCTGGGCAGTTGAGCCCATTTACAACAACAACACGCCGGTTCGACCTTGGGGGCTCGGTGCCATCCGCAAGTCCACAAGCCTTTTGTACAAACTCTCGGGCAAAACCATTCGAACACCCGGGTTGTACAAGCCGCTGGACCCCAAGACGAAGCGCGATGCCGAGAGATACCTCATAGACACCAACGAGCGCATTCACAGCTCGGTTCGTGTTCGTCTTGCCTGTGAAGGGCTCGGCATCGACGACGAGTCCATCTGGGTCTGCGGAGCTCTATCCAAGTGGAAGCTGAAGCGAATCCAGGAGACCTACAACGACCCGGTGCCGCATCATCCAGGGTGGAACCCCGAAGAAAACGATACATCGGAGGCTCCAAATAACGATAGCAAGGGTCGGTGGATCTGGGAGTATGCTGGTCCTGAAAGGGAAGCCCCAACGAACAAGAATCAGAGATTCATGGTGGAGGAGCCTCTCGGGCCCTACGAGAGGTATCTCCTCAAACTGTCGGGCGGATCACCTAACGTGTATCAGTTTGCAAACGAGAAGGGTGGCCAGTAGCGGTTGGCTTTGTCAAAGTCGGGCTTTTATGGCGCTCATGTCATGATGCTTTCAGACGCTCTTTCGCATTGGTGTTCTAGGCAGAAGCCAGTGTTGTTCAAACCGTCTATGCCTGTAAGACAGTAATAACGTGGTGACGCTTTTGTTGTTAGTTGCGAGAACCGATGCCTAAGTTGCTTGCCGGATACCTGCAACGGCCTAAGTTCCCTTGAATGAAATGGAGCAAAGCGATAGAAGAACGCTGCTACAGTAGAATACCTGCTGCTGCTAAGTTTATATGCTCGTTGGGGAGTCACGTGAGTATGTGCGCGTATCTGGATATCGTGATTCATTTTCGCATAGGTACTTTGAACAACCACACATCCCATTGCATCTCGGAAAGGATCTCTGCTACGATTCTGCAGACATGCCCCTCGTTGAGCTCTTCCCATAGCGCACTCCCGACAATTCAGCTGCCGCAAGCTCCACCCATGCTGCAGCGATTCGAAGCGCGGCCTCTGCCAACTGCGCAAACCTGATTTTACGTCACCATAGCCGACCATGGAGTCCAACAACGTAGACCTGCTCCAGTACGCGCAAGAGTACGCCTCGAAAGATGTCGATCTCTACGATCTGCTGGGCGTTGACGCCCTTACTCCGAAAGAGGACATCCATCGTGCGTGGAGAAAGCGCTCTCTCAAATACCACCCCGACAAGGCCGGTGACGACTTTGATGCCGAAAAATGGCAATTGTTCGAGCGCGCGCGCGATATCCTCTCCGATCCCAATGCACGCGGCGCCTATGACAACTCTATGAAGGCGGCGCTGCTGCGCAAGCAGGAGCGCGACGCCATGGATAAGCAGCGTAAGCACTTTGTCGATGATCTCGAATCGCGGGAGAATGCCTGGAAGCGCCAGCGCGAGGAGAAGGAACAGAGGGAAAAGGAAGAGATTGAGAAAGAGAGGGCACGGCTCTTTGAAGCGCAGCGCTTGCGGGAGGACGAGGAGAAGCGCCAAGTCGAAGCGGCGCAGGAGCTGGAGGATCTCGCCGAGGCCAAGCGACGCCTCAAAGAGAAGAGGGAGAAGAAGAAGCAAGATGACGCCCGCGACAAGTTTCTGAAGAAGGCGAGAAAGGCCGCGACGACAAGCGACGACCCATCCTCCCCTCGAGAGCCCATGAAGAGCGTTATTGTCGTACCGGGGGACTACGTTGTTGATTTGGGAACGACTAAGCGGAAATACTGGGAGCTTGTTTGTGATAAACTACGAGCAGTACAGGCGGCGAGGAACCTCGCGAAGCGCGAGGCAACGCCCGAGGAATACGACGAAGCACAGCGAGGAGTTCGAGAAGCCAATATGCGCATCCACCAAGCCGAGGTCAAGTTCGCCGAAGAGGCAGCCGCGGCATGAAACATTATCACATGGAGTTTGGAGTATTAGGTAGTTCTCTCAATACATCGGACTGGCGTTTAATCATGTGCCAAGCTGACGATGTGAAGTTACCCTTTCCCCCATTTGAAGAGCCATTAGGGTTCTTCGTCGAGACGCAGTATGGAAATGGCGTTGCCGCCCATAATGGCTGCGGCTTGAGCAGAGCCCTCGCCAACCGCCTTAGCCACGGCGGCAGCATTCATACTGACGCTCTCCCACTCACCCTGCTCGTCCGTTGTCAGAGGCGGGAAGAAGGGATGGTCGGTGCCGAACATGAGCCGGTCGGCGCCGCTGGCGTCGATTGCTGCCTTGAGCCCAACCTCGGAATAGACCACGGCGTCGAGGTAGACCTGCTCCTTGAGCACGTCCCAAACGGACCGACGGTTGGGACCAACCTTGCCTTCGCTTACGAGCTGCCCGTCGTGCAGGATGCAGCTCTCGATACGACCCGCAAGAAAGGGTAGAGTACCACCGCTGTGGGCGAGAATCATGCGCAAGTCTCGGACTTTGTCGAAGACACCAGCGAGATACATCCTGGTCACGGCAATGGTGGTTTCCATGGGGAAGCCTAGGGCCAAGGGCAGGACGTGACCGTAATCGGCGGCTTGCGGGCCCCAGACCTCGTTGGGTAGTCCGTAGTGAGGATGGAGGAAGACGGTGAGGTTGGCTGCGGCCACTGCTTGGAAGATTGGGATGAGTTTGGGGTCGTCGAGCCCCTTTCCAAGCCCCGAGGTGCCAAGGATGACGCCGCGACAGTATTTCAGGCCGCGGAGGCTCTTGATCGAGCCGAGCACTGTGTCTAGTGGTGCCGTGAGAGGAAGCGTTCCAAAGAAGAAGAGACGGCCGGGGTGCTGAGCGCACATGTTGGAGAACTCGGCGTTGACTGCTTCGGCCATGGGTCCAGACTCGGCCGGGTCGAGAAAGTCGAGCCAAGGGTTGGCAAGGGACACGACCGAGACTTGGATCCCATGCGTGTCCATAAAGTGCACCTTTTGCGCGAGCGAAGCATAGTGTGAAGTCAGCGGGCGGCCGGGGGGTTTTGCGGTCGGATCGGCCAGGGCCCGTTCCAGGGCCGGGACCTCGGCGGCCAAGAGGATGAGTCGTGGATCCGGGGCTTGGGGAAAGGAGCGGACGAGAGGGATCTCGGACCTGGATTCGAGGATGCGGATGTAAGAGGGAGGATACATGTGCGTGTGGATGTCGACGACGCGCATGGTGGGCAGAGCCTGTATGATGGTGATGGCGGTGATGGCGGTGATGGCGGTGATGATGGTATTGGCGAGCATGGGCAGCGAATGAGGACGACTGGTCTACGCAGGTTTTCGAATGGAACGACCTTCTCCTTCTCCTTCTTCTGCGCCTGGCGAAGACTGATGTTTATTCTTTTGGCTAGCCGTTTGGTCGCCGGAAGCTCTCGTGACAGTAGCAGCAGCTCGTGTTCGCCTCGTCTCACAATGACGGCGGGGTTTCATGCACGTCCTTCATCATATGTCAACACCATGCAGGAAGATAAGGCACGTATACATACTTTAGGCATGTAACAATGCATCCCCATCCTTTTGACCCCGCCACCGAGCGGAGAGACCGGCGGCACACTGCGAGTGCGTTTCCCCCGGATCACGGCTACGGATGGCCTTCCCCGGTTTTGATACGGTGGACTGCTGGCTGGATACTGTTATCCCGGGCTGGCAATCCTTGCTTCCCTTTACCAATGCGAAGTAGATGCACTCATGCTGTGCCAATCGAATAAGAGGGAGGAGTCGCAGTCTCGGATGCTCTTGATTGACAAGTTTGGAAGATCAGTGGGACAGTCAACGCAGTATTATTCGCAGTGAGCATCCTAGGTCTCGGGGGGGGGGGGGGGGGAGGAGGAAACAGTAGAGTGCCGTAGTGGCGATTGGCCAAGGATCTCGAACATCGTCGAGTTGTATTACATCTGGTTGCACAGATGCAGGCGTTGATCGTGCGTATAAGGCGTCGACGGCGAAACCTTGTCACCGTGGTGGCTCATCAGCATATATTCCGCAGTGGCTGCACCTCTAGCTGTATTCTCTCAAGTCTGACATGTATCTCGATCATTCGCCTTCACATTGTTCTCCCAACTATTGTGCCCGTCGTGCTTTGTCTGTCTACTATCATGGCTCCCGAAACTGCGGTTAGCAAGGAGGGTCTCTTCATCCCCGTAGGTTTCTCGCACAGCGGCTTTCCCATTGCCATCACTGCCACCAGACACTGTGATTCTAATGCTTCTGACACTGATATATCAACAGCTCATTGACTTCTCCCAATTTCTTCATGGGACCCCATCTCAGCGCAGCGACACTGCCAAGGCCATACTTGATGGCTTCCAAACCGCGGGCTTCATCTATCTCAAGAACCACCCCATCAGTCCAGCCAGTCTCGAACATACTTTTCTCATGTCGGCCAACTTCTTCGCCCAGGATCTCGATGCCAAGATGGTGTTGGAATGGACCACTCCCGAGGCCAACCGTGGCTACTCGGCCCCGGGCCGCGAGAAGGTCAGTCAGCTCAAGGATATCCGCGAGGTCGAGAACGCGCGGAATACGAACCCCGATTTGAAGGAGAGCCACGAGATTGGCCTGGAAGGTGTTCCTGGACTACCCAACAAATGGCCCCAGGAGAAGGGTGCTCTGGTTGGTTTCAAGGCCGACATGCTCTCCTTCTTTGACGAGTGCAAGAACCTGCACGTCGAGGTCATGCGGGCCATCGCTGTAGGCATGGGACTGGGAGAGAGTTTCTTTGATGATTTTCTAGATGCAGGCGAAAACACACTGCGGCTGCTTCATTACCCGTCTGTCAAGTCGGATGTCTTCAAGCTCAATCCAGGCACAGTGAGAGCAGGAGAGCATAGCGTGAGCATTCACTTCTTGCGTTTCTGCAACATCACTAACTGATTGCACCAGGATTACGGCTCCGTCACTCTTCTCTTCCAAGACAAGAGAGGCGGGTTACAAGTCAAGAGCCCAAGCGGCGAGTTCGTTGATGCGACGCCTATCGAGGGTACTGTTGTCGTCAACGCTGGCGACCTTCTAGCTCGATGGAGCAACGATACCATCAAGAGCACCATCCACCGCGTGGTCGAGCCGCCTCACAAGGAGACGGATCAGTACCCACCTCGGTACAGCATTGCGTGAGTACATACAATGATTGATCGATGGCTCAAGTCAGGACAAAGACTGACCCAGTCCCTAAAGATACTTCTGCCATCCCAATCACAACAGCCGCATCGAGACTTTGCCAGGAACGTATGCAGCCGAGGCAGAGAAGAAGTACGAGGGTGTGGTCTGTGGCGACTACCTGGTCCAACGATTGGCGGCAACATATTAGATTGACGATTGATATCACATGCTGCTCAATTGAACGCCAGCGGAGGTGAAACCCGGGCGACATATGGTTTCAGTCCAGCCGAGAGTTGGGTCCTCAACATCATCCCCAAACAGGCCCGAGGATCGTCTCACGGACTGTGCTGCAGTAAGACTTGGGAAATGGAATATATGTGAAGATCTGCGGTCAAGGCTTCCCGTTGAGACGCAGTTTCTTCCTTATTCAGGCCATTGTTTAGCTAGAGGCAGTATGCGCGGTTACATTGAACGAAGGCACAAATGCAGTCTGGTAGACGCCAGCTCAGGTTTGAAATGCTTGGTTCTGCATCCAGAATAGGTAGTCATGAACCGACTTTTCGAAATAAGGGGTCCAGAACCGTAAGTCTAGAACCAATCCAACTACCGAAATGGGACCCCTAGAACAGAAAGAGCCCGGGCCCTCAAAAGGACGGCATATCGCTAAGAGCCCACCAATCTGGATCATTGCTCCAACTAGGCTATTAGCAGCGGTGTAATCAATAGTCTGGACTGCGCTCATGTAGGAGGAAATGTTCCGTCGACAACTCAAGCCACACTCCTTCGCGACGAGCTGAGTCCCGGGTTAGTGCTTCTTCTCACTGCGCGATCTCCACTTGGGACGCTGCTTTGGACATGGACGAGCTCAGCTGAATATGCTTGAACCAAGTCAACCGTCTCAAGCAGTCAAGTATGAACAGAATCGGGCGCCACGCGGGAATTTTGACCGCCAGCATGGTCGGCCATTCCACACTTGCACGGTCATATAAGACGGATGGCCTACCACGCCAAATGCTGGCATTCTGAGCTGCAATTTGACCCGGCACGACTGCTTCTTGTCCGACATGCTTCTCAAGACCGCAGGGGTTGTACTGAGCGCGGCTGCTTCTGCAGCAGCTGCCGCAGTCATTGGAGCCCAGTGCAACGCCGACAATTGTCTTCGAGGTAAGCAGGATTCCATCGGTGTCGACAGCATCTTGCAGAACAGTGATTGACTAATTGTGTTTTGGGGTACATCAGCTCTAAGGGGTCCTTCCAGGCTCGCTCAGGCTCAGTCTGACTGCAACGAATGGTTGGCAACTACCGCCACCCCTGACCCTGTGTAAGTCTCGAGAGGCGACAACTGGCTGCTTGGGAAGTGCAATGAGCTAATGCGAGCGTAGCACTGTCACGGAATACGCAACACAGTCAATCACGACGACTGTCATTGTATCCACGACCGAGTTCAACACCATCTCGGAGACGGCGACGGCAAGAGTCGAGAAGACGGAGACTAAGACCGTCACCACTGCAACCACAACAGTCACAGTTGGAGCAGGATTCGCCCAGAAGCGGACCGTCGGCTCTGCCATTCCTACTTATGCAGCTGCCTGCTCTGGCACCGCCCGCTACACCAGCGCGTGCACATGCATCGGCGCGACAGGCGCGCAAAGGACCGCCGCGGTCAAGACTGTTACCGTCATCCTTCCTACGACGGCAGTGGTGACAGAGACGGAAACCTCCGTCGCGACGGTTGATGTTGCCGTTACGGCGGCCACCGTCTCCACGACTGTCGTCGTCGCAACGACTACCGTCAACGCCGTGGCCACCGCGACCGCCCACTCCATCTACCTCCGCGTCACCGATTCCAAGCCGGGCAACGCCGGCTACGTGTCCGTGGATGCGCTGACGGGCACGGGTCGGGCGGGCTTCACCCGCAACCGCGCCCAGGCGGCTCTCTTCATCCTTGGGCCCGACGGCTCGCTGTCGTCCAACGGCAGGAAGATGCAGAGGTATGGTTGGGAGACGCCCGCCTCTGTCCTTTTCGAGAGCTCGTCGTCGCAGGGCGTGCCCATGGTCTTCTTTACGTGCTCGCTCGGATCCGACATGGTCTTGACGTGCACGGCGCCGTACTCTGAGATCATTACTACTTACACCAGCGGGGGTAACTTCGTCGATGATGTCAGCTTGATTTCCGAGACGAATTCGTCGAGGCAACCCACATACAGTGTGGTCAAGCTTACCGCGGCCTATTCGATCTAGGGAACGAGCTTTCATGTTTGGCGGGGGTGGGAGAGCATTCATGCTATAGTGCGCTGTGAAGTGGCTGTTGGACGTGTTTTTGGGGTCACCTGGGACGGTCGTATAGCGGCAAGGATAGAGCAAATTCATAATGCGCAACCAGCGTTTTCACGCCCATATAGGTGAACTATTGATATGTAGGCATCTCATCCCTCCTTAACAGTCGGGTTGATGCCAAGCAGCAGGCCTTGGGTGCGATGGTTCCCGTCAGTCTTTGCGTGAGCCAACATATTGAGAGGTGACTGTAGACTGTAGGCCCTTTCCTCTCGGAATTCCATCGAATATGCGCCGCAGCAAGCAGTGACTCGTGATATAGATGGCGATGTTGCAATGGCTGGCTGCAAATGGAAATGGTGGATGCAGGGGTTGGCGAGGTTGATTCCTGAGATTCCAGAGGTTCCCCACTACGTACTTGTATAGTAGCGTTCAAATATTACAGTACAACCGCAAGCAGCCCCAGACGCCGGACACCGGCCGCCGGGCTTGGGTTTATCCGACGCTACAGCGAAGCCAAATTAAGGACAGCTTTGTCCAAGCAAGGGCCGCGACAGGGACAGTCCACATTAAGGCCAGCTTCACCTCTGTCCACGAGCCAACGTCTCTTCTTCAACTCAACGCCGTTCTCCAGCCTCCAATCCCACAACTCTTCCTCTTCCAGCTCCCCGCTCCCCAGCTTCCACCGCCATCATGTCCGACCAGGTTCAGAACATCATCGAAGCCCCTCTCGAGTTCTGGAGAGATGGCATGCAGTTCGCCAAGCGATGCGAGAAGCGTGAGGCCGCCTCCCCTCTCGTCGCCTCCCCCTTTCAGATCAGTCGATACTAATGCGCTTTGCCTCCCATAGCCGACCGCAAGGAATTCATCAAGATCTGCACCGCTGTCGGAACCGGTTTCATCATCATGGGCCTCGTTGGATACTTTGTGAAGCTCGGTACGACTCCCTCCCTGCATCTGTCTGCGACCTTTTGACGGCGTCCTTTTTTTGTGCTAACTCGTCGACTGCTAGTTCACGTGCCCCTTAACCACGCGCTCGTCGGCAGCGCATGAGCGATCGACCGATTTGGGTTCTTCGAAGCTGCGGCGTTTGAGGATTGGACGGGGCGCGCCCCTCGGGCGCCAAAATTGCAAGCGTGATGATTTGCGACAACGACGGCGGGAAGGGAGGGCATACCACACGAGGCTGAGGCCACGAGCCGAGCCCGGGAGAGTCATACCATAATAGTGTACGATTATAAGCACATTTTCACCTTACAGATTGGGATCAACCAGCCCATACCAATACAGGCCACGTGCCACGTCAAAAAGCACTCGTCTACTCTAAGTGTCAGGATAGACGCCTACACAGCAACAATCAGTGCTTGGCTGCAAGCCAAGCCATACACCTGGCGCCGTACATGACTGGGTCATTGCCAGCCATGACACGTGGTGACTTGCCTCAGCTGTAGCGACAAAGGGACTGCCGCCCACGCTGCAGCTACTATCCTCGTACACACCTACAGCCCCGACGGAATGGGACTGTGATGAAGCGCGCTTGTGTGCTGGAGAGGCCGTCCTTTCTTCGGACATGAGCCCGCACGTAGCAATTGCCGGCCGCAACTTTTGAAGACGGGTTTGCAATAAGGCCACGGCGCAGCGGGACCGGCCGGGGAGCTCCACAACAGCCGGGGACGCCCACGTGCTCTGGTGTTGAGAGCTGTTGGATTCGAGCATTCCCCCGGAGAAGCTTCTTAGGAGAGCACAATGCGACAAGAGAGCTATAGTACGTCGTATGTAGTTGGCCAGTTATGAGCGAAGATTTGAAGTAATCTACCAGAACTGGAAAGGGTGGACACCTAGTGTTCCCGAAAGAGCAGGCCAATTGAGCAGCTAGCTTTTCCTACCCAAGGTCTTCCCAGATTGAGACATGTCAGTCATGGCAGGAAGATTCAATGACGTATTCAATCGCAATGTTTCGATTGAATTGAATTGAATCCAGGCACAGGCTACTACCGCCATACACTTTACGCCCAAGTCAAGTCTATCATGTGAAGATGGTTGCATGGCTCTCCCCTCCTCGGCCAATCACAGCGTCGATCCAGCGGCTTGAGTCTAAGCGGTGGGGCACTAAACCTTCTGGATGTGTTGGTCTCGAAGCTCACCACGTCAACAATTTAGTCTATGGGGTAACTCACTGCTCGATCAACTTGCAAGCGACAACCACCCACCCTGCAGCTACCTCCTGTAGAGCTATACACTCGCTTCCAGCCCTCGCTGTTCTCGACACCAATCTACGCATATACCAAACCCACCACCATCCAGACTCTTCCGCCTGCACAACCCGTTCACAATGGCAGACCGATCCGCCCAGAAGCCGGCCAAGAAGCCCGCCTCAACGCTCAACACGGCCTACCTCATCCTCTACAACTTCGCCTCGGCCGTCGCCTGGAGCGTCGTGCTGGGCCGCACGCAGACCCTCACTGCTCTGCGGGGACCCAGCTTTGTCTATCTCGGCGCTGGCGAGTGGACAAAATGGACGCAGACCATGGCGGCCATGGAGGTGCTGCACTCTCTTCTCGGTATGTCTCCAGCCAGCCAGCCGGCCAGCCAGCCAGCGTCACATGCTTTCGCTCCATGATCTCCCCCGCGTAAAGAAAGCCTGCAAGCTAACAATCCGTCTCTCTGCCAGGCGTCGTTCGCGCTCCCTTCGTCACCACCATCATGCAGGTCTCGTCGCGCTTCCTTCTCGTCTGGGGCATCGTCAACCCCTTCCCCTTTGTCGCCCTGTCCCCCTTTTACGCCTCCATGCTTACGGCCTGGTCCGTCACCGAGGTCATCCGCTACTCGTACTTTGCCTTGACTCTCTCCGGCTTCCAGCCCCGTCCCCTGACCTGGCTGCGCTACAACACCTTCTTCGTCCTCTACCCCGTCGGCATCTTTAGCGAGTGCGCCCTCATCTGGCTGGCCACCGGCCCTGCCGGTCAGCACAACCCTCTCTACCAGTACGCGCTCTACGCCATTCTCGCCATCTATGTTCCCGGATCCTATATTCTCTTCACCCACATGATGGCCCAGCGCCGAAAGGTGATGCGGGGCCTCAAGGTCCAGGAGGCAAAGACCCAGTAAGCTTGGGCCGTAAAGGGGTAAAGGGTGAGTTGGTGTCGTTTGATGCTTGGAACGGGGATCATGGATGTTGCAAAATATGCACGAGAACAAAAGGGGGGCAAGACACATAGACTCTTGCTATCTAGAAACTACGTTAATGCTACATACAATAATACCACTTACCTACCTATCATGGTAAAAGCAAAGAGTCCGCCCATAACGCAACCTCGGAGAAATCTGATACATCATCGTGCTCTAGCCTCCGGCTGGCGGCGCCTGCTCTATCATCTGCCTATCCTCCCTGCTGCTCTCGTACCAGTCGTTCTGCAGCCACTCCCGGATCAGTCCTGCGGCATCCTGCGATAACTTTTCATATGCGGGATTCTCCTTTGGTGTAAACATGTCTGCATCAACGTCAGCTCACCAGTTTTGTATACCTGCAACATAGTTCAACTCACTCATATGAGCCCCCACCTCATCCGTCGCCTTGTCGTTGATCGCCTCAACCCACCGTCCACCCTTCTGCCGGTTCGGTAGGTTGCAAAAGGTCCGCTGCGGGCCCAGCACGGTGCCGACGACGCCCCCAGCCTGGCGGGATGGTGCGGCGCGGCCCAGACGTGTATACAGGTTGGCGAAGCCGACGTCGAGCTCCTCGTTGAGCTTGACCATGAAGGCGACGCGCTTCTTGAGCTCCTCGGCCCGTGCGAGGCAGCCCACAAACTCGAGATGCGACGTCGCCCAGGCGAAGCCCGAGCTGAGCTGGTCCCGCCGCATCCACGCTGCCGCACCCCCGGCCGCCACCGCCCCGGCTGCTCCGGCGTACAGCGCCATCTTGCCCCATTTCTGCCACGCATTCTCCGCCGGCTGGGACGACGACGACGACGACGACGACTTTTCTGCAGGAGGGAGAGCCGGGGGAGCAGGCGAAGGTGCCTTCTTGTTGCTATTGCTGGCCGCGGTGCCTCCCCAGAGCGAGGCGCCCAGTCCGCTGAGCTGCGAGATGGCGCTGGCGGCCTGTGTGGCACTCTGATAGTGTCCCTCGGCCCCGTGGGCGACGACGCCGGGCGAGATGCCGAGGTACGGGGTGTCGAAAGCGAGCACGCCCTGAATATAAGGGAACATGAGCGTATTGAAGGATCCCGGCTTTTCTGGTTTTTGGATGCCGTCCTCGGAATAGATGGGCTGCTCCGAGGCGAGTCCAATGACCATCTCGGCCGCCACGATGCCGCCCATTGAATGGCCGATGAGAATGGTCCGTACCGACGGGTCGACAGTGGGCGATGCCGTTGCGGCGGCCACCTCCATGTCGATGACCTTGTTTTGCAACCTACACGGACCGATGCATGATCAGCCTCGCACATGATTGTAGAAACGAATACACACGAGGGGAACAGCATCATACCAATCGCGGAACCGGCTCACGCACTGGCCGAGGTCCCCGCGCGTCTCATACTGAGGATACACGAGCGTCCGCACGTCAATCTTGGGAAGCGCTTCGGCAACGAGATTGCGCAGGTCCTGGGCAAACTGATAGTTTTCACCAAACGTATCATCGCCGCCCTATGTTGAGTCCGAGCACCTCCAAATTAGCGACTCGAGGTGGTTGGACGAGGAAGCCTTGTGGCAAGGGCGGAGGGATCCAACTAACCTGGAAGCCGTGGACAAAACAGAGCAGCAGCGTCTTCTTCATGGCGGCGCCGCTGAGTTCACCCGCAGAAGTCTTAGTCTGCCTCCTGGATATTGGAACAATAAAGAGTACACCGGGTCGCTTTTGATATAGGATTCGGATGGTGTTGAGGTTGACTTTTTGATGTTGCGGATGCGGTGTCAGTTGCGGCTAGTAAGCTGGAGCACAAAGTGGCGAACGTGACCATGGGCCACCTCACTCTCAAACTCACAGCAGCACCCATCTCATGACCACCGATTTTCAATCATCAACCCTCACAATCAGCATCACGAGAAGCGCTCTGTCCATTCCATTCTAATAGCGCAACATCGGCGTTTTTCTCTTTTCATTCATTTACAGGCATCTACTGCAAATAAAGAAGCAACAAAAAACACTGAAAGCATATGCCACCTTCACCCTGCCTTCTCATTACTTCCTGTATGCCTTCATATTAACATCTATTGAATACACTTTGACGACTTATCTAGACACATGGAGTGGCCCAGCCCGCCCTGGCATCACCAAGGCTTGCTTGGATGTCTCCCCTCCTCTGGCCACATTGACGAGCCGCAGACTCTAGTGAGACGTTCCATCCTTGTATGGTATTGATTGCCTTGCCCCTCTCACTCCCCTTTCCTGTAACGCACAGTATTCTCCTATCCTGCCCAAACGCCTTTACATATATCATCAAACAAGTGGCCCTCCGCAATGCCTTCGCTTCCCCTCACACTCACACGTACAAAAAGAGTCCAACGCCTTTTCTTCCGGGTTGCAAAGTGGAATGCTTCAAACCTGATTCCGACTGGACGGACCTACGGTTCAGTTCCATCTCAATCCTCATCGCTTTGAGCCGCCGCAGTGCTACCATTGGCCTCTTTTGAGCCACTCGAAACCAACTTGATCCGGGTTCCACTGGGTTGCGGTGTGCCACCGCTGCCAGAGGGAGCCACCGAACCGTCGTTGCCACCCTCCTCGAGCTCCTGGAGTTCAGGGTGAGCAGACAACTCTTCTTGGTACTTGACGTTGAATTGTTCCTAATGTCTGTTAGTTTCCGGTTCAGATCATCTCGTTCAACTCTCTGGTAGTTCAAACTCACCTGCATCGTTTTCGCATCCTGGTAAAGGATGCTACCATCCTCGTTGTACGTTTGGCAGTTGCGGATCATGATCTCAATGTCCTTGCGCAGACCACTCAGGCTAGTGTACTCCTCTTTCTTGATCCGCGTTTGGATCTGGTTCATGCAGATCGGATTCTTGATGATCACATAGTAATCGGCGTAGTCGCGCTTTGGCGGCAGCTTGATAAAGGGGCCGATAATCAGACGCTTTCCAGCATCTGACTCGTCGTCCTCTGCAGGTGGCTCAATGTCATCAACCTCCATGTTCATGAGGAAATCATACAAAGACCGTAGGCTCTTCTGCAAAACTTCGCGCTGTTGAGGAGGAAGGCGAGAATCGTTTCCGGCTGCCTTACCCGCTCTGCCCTGAGGTCCTCGGCGCTTCTTGGCTGGCGGCTCATCATTGCCCTCCTCGGCCTTGCGCTTGTCGGCCTTGCCAGTCGGTTTGCGGCCGCGCTTCTTGGGCGTCTCGATCTCCTCGGTGCTCGCCCGGCTAGCCGATGGTGAGCCGTCAACGGATCCGAGCATGGCCTGCCTCTTCATCCTGTTGGTCTCGCGCCTCTCCTTGCGAGATTGCTTGCGTGCCGCTGCGGCTTCAGGGCTGTCCTCGTCGTCCTCAACGGCCATGAGCCACTGCTCTTCGGTGAGACCATCATCGTACTTAACCTTGGTACGGTCACGGGCACCGCGGCCCAGTACAACTTCCTCTTCGTCCTCATTGATGGGGTTGCCATCACTGAGATAAATGTCGGGCAGTTCCTCCTCGCCCATCAGTCTGGGCTTGAGGCCAGGTCGGTTGCCGTAGGCCGAAACCTTGTGCCTTTCCTCGTCCATTTTCTGGAAGGTGGCGAGCTCCTCGTCACTTCGAGCAAGCAACAAGTTCAACTCTTCGTCCTCCACGTCGTCCTGCTCACCATTCTCGGCCATGTCGGCTGTTTCCAGCAGTGTTCGGAGCATAGCGTCACGATCCGTTTCAGAGGACTTGTTATCGAAACGACCGGCCTGAATGACCTTGCCGTCCATGTCCAGCTTGAAGCGGGCTCGCTCAAGAATCTTTTCTTCAACAGAGTTTGAACTGATGAGTCGAAGGATTCGGACTTCATTCTTCTGACCGATACGATGAGCACGATCTTGCGCTTGCAAATCCTGGAAAGGGTTCCAATCCGAATCGTAAATGATGACGGTATCGGCTGTTTGCAAGTTCAATCCCAAACCACCAGCGCGGGTCGAGAGCAGGAACATGAAATACTTTGAATCCGGGGCGTTGAACTCTCGCAATAGATCCGATCGTTCGTCAGACTTGGTTGTACCATCCAATCGAAGGAACTCGAATTTCCGATAGCGTAGGTAATCCTCCATAATATCCATAATGGCGGTCATCTGGAAGAACATGAGAACTCGATGACCGGTGGCTTGATACTTGGGCAGAATACGGTCGAGAAGCTCAAATTTTCCAGCGGTACGCCACAGAAGATCGTTGCTGACGCTCATCGGGTTCATGACGTTTTCGACGACGTCAAAGACAAAAGGATGGTTGCAGAGCTTTCGGAGTTGCATAATCATGTTGCTGAGACCGCGAGCACCAGTCTTGCCACCCTTGCCGTCGCTGACGACCAGCTTGTTGTGGGTGACCATCTGCTTGTAAAGCCTCGACTGAAGAGCCGAGAACTTGCACTTGATGACCTTCTCCGTCTTGTCGGGGAGATCCTTTTCGACATCCGACTTCAAACGACGAAGCAAGAACGGCCGCAGAACCTTGTGCAGACGACGAATGACCAAAATCTGCTCTTCTTCAGTGAGCTCCATCTTGTCTTGGCCGCCAGTGTTGGCAAAGGGCGTATTGAACCATTCATCAAAAGTCGTAGCAGACTTGAAGATGTTGGGCAAAACAAAATTGAGCATGGCCCAAAGCTCAGACAGGTTGTTCTGAAGGGGGGTACCGGTGAGAATGAGTCGGAAGCGGGTGACGTAGTACTGCTGGATGGTATAGCTGAGCTTGGAGTTGGAGTTCTTCATACGGTGACCTTCATCAATGATCATGTGGAACCATTTGATCTTGCTGAGAATTGGTCGATCCTTGATAATGTACTCGTAGGTTGTCAGGAGAACCTGGAATCTGCCCTGTCGGATCTTATCCTGTTGCAGCTTGCGAGTGGTGGGGGGTCCCTTGTAAACGATCCGGTTGATTGACGGAGCCCACTTCTCGAACTCGAGATTCCAGTTCGTCAATGTGCTGAGGGGAACAATGACCAGGTAGGGACCGCTCTGTTGCTTGCGCTCGATGAGATAGGTGATCAAACTGATGGTCTGGATCGTCTTTCCGAGACCCATCTCATCGGCCAGGATACCGTTGAGGTTGTTGTTGTAAAGAGACAACATCCATTGCAGACCCTTGAGCTGGTACTCCTTGAGAGTTCCGCCAACCAAGATGCTGGCCTGTTCGGTAACATCCTCGCGAACACGATGGGCCACGGCGTAGTAATCAATCTTCTTTCCGTCGTCTTCGTCGTCTTCCATTTCGTGGTCTTCCTCCTCGACATAGGTGTCAGTGCCGTCACCGTAACGCTCGGCAGCCTGTCGCTGCTGAGCCTTGACAGACGAGGCAAGCTGGTGCAAGAAGCCATCGGTCTGCTTGAGAAGATGGGTAATACGGGTATCCTTGGCCTGGTCGAGCAGCTTGAGGTACGCTTCTTCATCGTTGGCTTTAAGGGCCTGCAGACGTTGCTTGGCAGTACGTTCGATACGGCGCTGCTCCTCCTTCTCAATGTTGAAGTGCTGAGAAAACATGAGACGGTTGAGCTTATGAGACTTGTTGCGCTGAGCCACAGCAGAGTCCTGGATCTCCTGGCGGTGGCTGTAAATGGCTCGGAGGAAGTCGGTGTGCTTCTTCTTTTCACGGTTCTCGCGTGCGTCACGCTGTTGCTTCTCAAGCTTCTCGGTGAGGCGGGCCTCCCGGACGTTCTGCTTCTTCATGCGTCGGTAGTTGCTTCGGTTGGTGGTCATGGCTAGGTTGTCATAGTGCATCATCTGCCGACCAATCTTATCACGAAGTGCACGCTGCTTCGCGTACAGAGCCAAGCTCTTCATTTCAATAATTGCTTTGCGTTTCAGGGTGTCATCAGCCTCGAGCGACTCCTTGGTCGAATCCCAGTGAGCCAAATCGCCGGGAAGCTCCTTTAGCTCCGTGTACCGTTGTCTCATACGGTTGGACACAACTACCTCGCGCTCCCATCGCAAATGATCGAAGTCAATGCCGGTGGGAAAGACGCCAGGGATGAACCAACGGTTCTTACGCTGAGAGTGGTCAAAATATTTGATGGAGGGTCGGATCATGCTCGTGCCGTAGGGAGACTTGACAGTCTTGAAGGTGTGAGCTTTGGGTTCGTCCGAAGCCTCGTCTACGGCCGCTGCCTCAGGACCGTTGGATGGGGCCTTGGCCACTTCTTGGCCAGGAGTAGGTTTCGTGGAAATAGCTTGGGGCTGCTCAGGAAGGGCAGCTTGCCTGCGCTGTCGCTGGTTGAAGATGGCCTGCTGTAGCTGAACGGAGACTCCAGCATTCTTACTCAACAGCTTGAACGCATGGATCTGTTGTCTCAGCAGACCAAGCTGTTGCTGGGTGAAGTGATTCTGCGCAGCGGCACTAGAGGGCGCGGCGCCTGTGACGGGGGCAGCGGTAGCGGCAGCGGCTTGGTTCTGGTTCGGCATCGCGGACGCGTTAAGTGCGTTCGGAGGAGGTTGGGCAGACACGGGGGTGCTGGATTGAGCGCGGACATTCTGGACTCCGTTAACAGTACCATTGGTCGCATTCTGCATCTGCTGCTGCTGGAGTTGGTGGTGCTGCTGCTGCTGGAGTTGGTGCTGATGTTGCTGCTGCATAAACTGCTGCTGATTTCGACGCATGTTATGCTGCTGCTGGAAGTTCATGAGGAACTGAGAGGCCTTGATGTACTCGGGATCCGTGGGGGGGACGCCCTGTTCCTTCATCTGCTTGAATTTCTAAAGGCCGATTAGTACAACAAGCACGGAAAGCGCGCAAACATGCGCACGGCAGATTGATGCCCGCGAGAAGGACACCGGGGGAAGCATACCCTGAAGACTTCCTCAGCCTGCTGCTTGGTTGCGCCAACAGGCATTGGCGCGCCCGGGTGCTGGACGGAGGGGGGAGCTTGCACCGACGCCATGGTGACGGTGGTGTAGAATTGGGTGTGGCACTGGCAGGACAATCTGCAGCCCCAGTAATTATTACTTTCGAAAGCGAGCGCCGGGTGTCTCTATTGCATATCGAGCGCGAAGACCAGGAGTGAGGGTGGTCGCGCAAACCGTAGAGGCGTGGCAGGGCGTCGCGAAAAAAGGGCGAGGGCAACGGGGGAAAAAAGAGTGGCGACGAAAAGACGGGAGCAAACGCGTCAGAGTCGGAGGGACAACGAGGCAATCAAGAACCGATGGCGTCGTCTTTGGAGCGGGCGTCACGTCGTGGATTGCGCGTGGGACAAGCTCGGCGGTCGCCTTTTGGCTGCAACGACGGGTTTTGGAGCGCGGCGTGGAGCGGCAAGCGGCAAGCGTGGAGCGTTGGCGTTGGAAACTGGCCCGAGGCGAAGTGAGGTTTGGAGCCGGACCGTCGAGGGCGAGGGATGGAAAAAAGTGCGAGTGCGGCGACTGGGCGCGTCGGGGCCGGTGCCGGGGGCGTGGGCGGCGTGCAAATCGCGTGCAACACGGATTTGGCGAGGAATTCGAGATGGTTGCCGATGGTTTAAGAGGGCCCTGGCGATTTTTGGGATGCGCGCGCTCGCCGTTGATGATGGGGAGTGGTGAAGACACAGGTGGACAAGATTCGGCGTGATGGTTGGTGCAGTCTAAGGACCACCGCCCACAGTAATTCTCAGCACGGCCCTCCCCCTGCCAGCCCAGGTCCGGCCGACGGGGGCAGAAAAGGCATGGCGCCTGAGGCAACATTGGGGTATTAAGTAAGCGGCTATTCCAGGTACAGGCGGCCGATAAGGTGCACGTGACGCCCTTTGTCCTTGCTTCCAAAGACTCCTTTCCTGCAATGTCCAAATAAACAGTGGGCGTGTTCGCGCTGTTTGCTTTCTTTCATTTGTGCAGCTATATTTGTAAAGGGTGTGATGATTACTGGGGTTGCTGCGCGAGTTGCCGTTCACGCCTCGTTGTGGCTTTACGGGGGGGTTATTGATATTACACACGAGCCTACTCTTTGCGACATGTCCTCTGCAAAGCCGTAGCCCGCAAGACTAGTCGCAGCATCACCTCCGGGCCTTCTTCTTGTCGGGTCCATCATCCTCTTCGTCGCTAATGTCGGCGTACTGCGTCGTCGGCTGCGTCTTACTCCAGGCTTTGGTGAACATGGGGTCACTCTGGGCCTTGTCAGCATACTTCAAAAGAGCCTCGCGCGGGTCCTCGTGCAGCATGCGCGACAGAGGAATGTTCTCGGCAATCTGTTTCTCGTCCGGCTGGTTCTTCTGGAACGGCGTCTGTTGAGGGACGTGCGGGCGGCGGGGGTCCTTGGATCTGCCCGACACAGTCACGCCCGCCTTCCTCGAACTTCCCATGGCTCCGGGGGTGACAATCGAGTCACCAGAGAGGCCGACGGACTGATTCATCGTCAGCTCTGGGTTGTCGTCAATGTGGCGCTTCTTCGGCGCCCGCGACATGACATCCACCGCGCCGCGCGTGGACATGGTAGGGTTGTAGAGAACGTGCGTTTCGGCGTTGGCTGAACCTGTGATGATTTGGTTAATCTTGGGATGCCAGTCCACGGTAATTAGGGGCGATCCCGGTGTTATAGGCGTGACATGTTCCGCCCGCAGGTTTCCGGGATTCAAGATGTGGAGGTGGCCCGTTGCTGAGCCAGTGATGATGCTCGTCGAGTTGGGTGCGTATCGGATGTTGCTGGTAGGATAGTGGTCGGACGTTGAGGGGTGAGAGATGCTGACGAGCGGCTTCGTGAGCTTGCGGGTGTCCCACAGCTTGATCAGGTCGTCGCCGCCTCGCGTGACCACCATGCGACCGTCGGCGGAGATGTCAATGCCGCCTGTCCAAGTCTGGGGGCGGTGCGCATCTCGAACCTCTGCGGCAGGCCGCGAGAATGGGCTGTTTCCGCTGTACATTACGAGAGATCCATCCAGCGCAGCGGCGACAAGGACGTTGTTCCCGCCCTGAGCTGGTGTGCCCCAAGCGACTGCAGTCATCTTGGTTCGGCCAGCCGCACCAGCCGCCTTGGATTTAAACACAATCACATCCTTTTGCGATCGCTTGTTGTTGACGTCCCAGATCCTCAGCGTGCTATCCGTTCCGGCCGTAACAAACAAATTCTTATCAGTCGGATGCCAGGTTCCCGTAGTGATTTCCGAGATATGGCCCTTGGTATTGTGCATGTCTCGAAGATACATGTCTCCCTTGACGAACTCGGTCAGCACCTCGCCGTCGCGGGACAGAATTTTGGCCTGTGGGTGGGCCGACACGCAGAGGATCACGCTGCCCGAAAGGGGACTGAACTGGATCTGATGGACAATGTGCGATTCGGCAGCGACAGAGGCCTTCTTCTCGTACGGGTCCACGGTTCGAAAGGCTCGCAGGGTCGTAGGAGTCATGGAGGCAAAGTCGTGTAGCTTAACAGTGCAGTCAAGAGATGCCGAAACCAGTCGCCCACCAGCAGGGTCGAGGGCGACCGTAGTCACGGCACGTTCGTGGGTCTTGAGAACCAATTCGTGGGATACAGGAAACTCGTCATCGTCGTCCGAGTCGTCGTCCGAGTCGTCGTCCGAGTCGTCGCTATTGTCGCTATCATCGCTCGAGTCTTGCTTCTCCTTAGGCTCCTGGGCTTGGCTTCCCCCGGCGACGCCATCCGCGCCCGATGCTGTAGCCTTCCCTGGCACTCTCCGGCTTCGGTCAATCTGGGCTGCAATATCCGTCTCCTTGGACTTCTTCCCGAACGATGTGGGCAGAAAGGCCCGCATGGGGTCGTCGGCTGCCAGGTCGGGCACCTCAACCTCGAAATCGTCGTCGGCACTCATGGCGTGTGGAGGCGAGTGGGAGAGACGGTGGAAATGGCGACGGCAGGGGAGGGAATGGAGCAAATTTATTCGTTTTCTCCCTCAGCGGTCGGAGGTTTGGCTTTGGTTGGGCGTTGTTAGTGCTTGGTCTCGCCTTTGCTGGCCGCCACCGCCCCGATTTATTTCAACATCCTTGTTTGCGGGGGGTAGGATCGATGCCGTCTCGGTGCGTCAGGCACACGCAGTCAAGACAATCCATCACCGCCAGACGCACAGTGAATGGTACACGAGTGCGGAGTATTGTAACCATCGAGTATGGACACATGGCTGCTACATGAAAACTCACAGGTCAGTACTGGAGCTGGGAAGTCTTGTTCGCTCTTTGTCTGGCTATTCAACTAGTCTGGCATCGTTGGGCATATTTCTCTTTGGATGGGCATCGTGGATGCAGCATGAAATCAACGCACTAGCTTGACAACTGGCGCTTCCTCACCGACCTTAAGAGACGGCGCCACAAAGCCATCTGGAACCCAACGCGTTACGAAGCAGCCGACTTGTGTACGGCTGCAGACAGACACTCCCATGCCTACTTGAAATCAACTAGATTGAAGTGTACCGGTAGCCCAAGAGAACCCCTCGTGGTATCATTTCCCAAACGCCAACAATGCCTGAAACACAAAGACTTGCAATGCAGAAAATCCCATGCCGCCCTCTCTAGACCCGCCCGGACATCCTTGCTCTCCTTGAATCCTCTTCCCGCCGCGCCTCGCTCCTTGCCAAGAAATCTTCCCGCGCGTTGTATGAGGTCTTGGACTTGCCAGCCAGCGCCAATTCGTCCTGGATCCCCGCCTTGTCAACATATCCTGCCCAGTCCATACGACTCTTCTCCACTGTATTGAGCTTCTTGGCTTGTGCCTCCTTGCCCGCCTGTATACGCGCCGCCATGCCGAGATTGAGGTCGCCACGCGAGGGAAGGATGTCGGTCAGCGGCTCAAACGCAGACCGGAAAGCCTTCCGAGTGACGCGCTTGGGGGCACTGTCTTCTGCAGGCTCTGGCTGGCCACCCTGTGATGCGAGAAATAGCTTGGCTTCCGCCGAGTCGCGTGGAACAAGCTTCTCTTCGGTATGAACACGACCCGCAAAATTATAGGTGCGTTTGATGCGAATCATGGTCGATGGCTCGTCGTCAGAAGCCAAGGAGGCTTCCTTGGCAGGTTCCGGTCCATCGTCATCTTGAGTCGGTTTCTGCGATTCGTCGGGTTTCGCAGTTGGCGTCGACGTTCCGGCAAGCATTTGCTCCCAGAGCGCATCCACATCGACAGTGACTGGTCTCGAATCAACAGTGTACTTGCGCTCTTCTTTCCTACGTGATTGTCAGTAGCTCGTTATTTCAACACGTAATAATATGGACGTACTCTGCCGCGCGCTGCCGCCGCGTCTTGATCAAGCCTCCCTCGCCGCCCTCCTCATCATCCTCAGTGACCCCCTTGGTCTTGGCCTTCCTCTGTCGCTTCACTCCCTTGGCTATGATCGCTTCATCTCCCGAGTTATCATAATCCGCGTCGACAGCGTTGCCGTCGCCAGCTGGCAGACTGCGCTTGGCGGGTGGTTTCTCGTTCCCCCCATCGTCGTCGTCGTCGTTGGTGTCAGAGTGATCCGAGGCTTGGTCGGGTACCGCGTCAGGTGCAAAGTCAGAATCCTCAGAGGAAGCGTATTGCTCGTCCTCTTCGATTAGAGGGTCGGGGGCCATGCTGACAGCACGTTGCAAGAGAGAGCAATGTCGCGATGTAAAAGAGAAAAGATGGAGATTATGTCATGTTGCGGCAGCACTCAGGTACCACGCTCAGATGTGGGTCTCTCCACGGCTGCATCTGCTTTCTCGAGAAGACCTCTGCCTTTTTTACCTTACAGAATAACGACAGCACCCTGGTCATTACAGCCATACGGCTAGGCTTCTTACCGGCTTTTACATATCTACCTACGCATGTGCGTTTCCGTATAGTGTTGTCAATCGTTTACGCTTACGCTTGACGTGGGCTTTTCCTTATGAATACATGCCCTGCGATAGGTTGCCCCAGCCTGTAGTAAGGGGCACTTGAGATGTACTTTCCAGACTCAGAAGCGTTATGGTTTTCTCATACGGTACAACTATGCGCTGTCTCTTTTGAAGACACGAAAGGTCACACCATAAACACGGCACTGGAGTTGTCATGACAAGGATAGATCGGCGCACGCTGCTGTGGGGAACCGCCTGAAGCATCATGGGCCACTAAGAACCAATCGGGCGTCCCCGCCAAAAAGTTTTGGCCAAAGACAGAACAGAACTGCGTGAGCAGCGAAGAACTCCTCCTACCCATCAAACAATCCCACGACCCCATCACCACCATTATGGCTGTCCTCGGCAAGCGCAAAGCCTTGAGCGAACCGGCCGTCTCGGAAGACGACGCCGCAGCCATTTTCCGGCGGCATTTCGAGGCTCAATTCAACCCGCTGCCCGAACTGAGTAAGCCCAGCCGGACTGGCGCTTCAAAGGCCAAGGGTAGGAGGCGCAACGATGAAGATGACGAGGATGATGAGGAGGAGGGCGACGACGACGAAGACGATTCTGAAGATGAAGAAGAGGATGACGACAGCGAAGATGAATGGGGCGGCTTGTCTGAAGACGACGATAGCGACGACGAGGAAGAGAGTATGCCAAAGAACCCTTCAAAACGCTTCCAACGAGCCTGGCCGACTGACCGGATACTAGTCTCCACGATAGAAGTTGTAGACCACTCTGGCGCACAACCTCCCAAGCCAGCGGCCATGTCGAAACGAGAGCTCAAGGCCTTCATGGTTCGTTCCCATATCACAGCAGAATCGCAGTCCACTCAAGCCAAGCTGACCCTGTCTCTAGTCCTCCCGCCCTCCTGACCCAACATCACGAGCCGACCCTTCGACAGCATCCCCAACTCCTACCGCCTCCTCTTCCGCGGCCCCCGAGGACGCCCCCTCCCTGCTCGCCCAGGACCTCGAGCTCCGCCGCCTCATCGCCGAGTCCCACCTCCTCGCCCCCGCCCTCATCGGCACCGGCGCCGCCGCGGCCCCCAAGCCCTTCGCCACCGGCCGCACCCGCCTCAAGGCCACCGACCTGCGCGTCCAGGCCCTCGGCTCCAAGGCGTCCATCCACAAGCAGGAGAAGATGCCCATGAACATGCGCAAGGGCATCGTCGCCGCTGCCGACGCCCGCGAGACCAAGCGCCGAAGAGAGGCCAAGGAGAACGGCGTCATCCTGGAGAGGGAGACGGGCAAGAAGCCGAAGCGCAAGAGCCGCGGGCAGGGAGGCCCGGGCGTGGATCGGCCAGGCGTCGGCAGGCTTCGGGGTGCGGAGTTGAGGATAAGCGACCGGGACGTCCAGCGCATCGAAGGTAGCAGGGACGCTTTCGGACGGAGAGGCAGGCGATGAAAGCATGCAGCAACTACAAGACATGGTAGCATAATGAGCGCTTTGAGGATTCAGCAATCGTTGAAGGCTAGCTTCGATTTACACGCAACTTGTTGAAGCGATACTGGTTGTGATGGCACAAGTGTGCTTTATTTTATATAAGACCGAGGCGCAGGGCCACGGTCTCTGCTGCTATCATCTCAGACCTCTCACGGACGGCAAGATGATCTGTATGTACAGAGCCAACCCTCTCCCAACTCCAGACGAGCTGCAATTCTACCTCCATACACATCTCCCTTGAAAGCTTCACAGTAGCCATGCAAACCCACCCGAGCATCAATTATGCTCTCTATAAACTTCTCATTTGCACCCCCAACCAGTTTCACGAAGAGAAGACAAGTGACAAAGAAGAGTGCCCGAGAAAGGATCATTGAATACATCCACAAAGGATTCCAGAAAGTTGAAGAAAAGAAGAAATAGAAGAAAGAAAAGGATATATGGAAGCCGTAAACCCTTAGTCATGACCCAAACCGCAAAGACACCAAAAACAACTCGCAATGTGAAGAGTCTGGACCATTATATCATGCCGCTCGCGTTAATGGCTGCCGACTGGTTGACAGACATCGGCATACCGAGGGATTGGAGGTTGTTATAAGACTGCTGTGAGGCGGACATTGTACTGGGCGCTGTCATGCCGTTTGATGACGGGGCTGACATGTTGGCCATTGCGTTCATGGAACCAGCAACGTAAGAAGGTTCCGAAGTGGGAGAGGCCTCTTCAAGAGATCCAAGCTGATCCTCGCCAGAAAACTCTTCCTCCTCGTCGCCAGAGAGGTTAAAAGACCCCTCCACGCCGTCTTCGCGGCCGTGGGTACGCTTATGTCTATAGAATTGAACCGTTAGCACATGCCCAAGTACCCCGAAAATGAGGTTTGGCTAGAGAGACCACGTACTGTGCAAGATTGTCCGATCTAGAGAAGGCCTTGCTGCAATGCGGGCATATATAAGGTCGCTCTTGTGTGTGTGTTCTCACATGTCTGCGTTGGTTGTCAGCTTTTGCTATTCAATGAAACACCTAATTGAAACTTACCTCTTAAGGTGCTCTAAACGCTTGAAGAGACGACCGCAAGTTGGGATGGGGCACGAGTGGGACTTGTGAGGATAGGGCCCAACTTCCATCACGGTAGCAGAGCGCGCTCGACGAACGACGCCGCTAGGAGTGGACACGGACCGACGATGCTCGCCGAGTGCTCCATCGCCAGTCATTTCCTCGCCTGAGAGCTGTGGGAATTCCTGATGCTGGAGGCCCATCGGGTGAATCGCGGGGCTGCCCTCGACAGTAGAAAGCGGAGTTTCGTGTCGGGACATGTCCATCACGTCCTTGTGGTGGTGGCTCGCTGCCGAGACAGCAGAAGTACTGTAGGAAAGACCAGGGGGGGAGTTATCCGCTGTCTCGTCACCTTCAGCCACAGGGCCTACCGAGGCAGACACGGACCTTCGCAGGTCGGAAAGTCGGTGAGTTGTCGTTACGGGAGGACCTGAAACAGCGGTTGTAGCCATTGCCGACATAGTGGGTGGGATGGATGAACGCCGTCTTCTCTGCTTATATGTCGGCGAACCTTCGATCACAGAGTAGCCGTTGTTTGTACCATAGGGTCGGGGGAACTGATTTCCAGTCATGTTAGACGGGGGAAGCTGCACCATTCCATTCAAGCCATTCATGCCGGACATGTGATCCGGGATAGCGGAGTACAAGCCCGTCTCCTCGTTGGCAATGTAAGCAGGCTCGGCCGAAATGCCGAGGGCCTGTTGAGGAGGCGTGATGGGCTCGAAGGAGATTCCTCGGTTGCTATAGTCTTCGTACTGTGACGAGACGAACGAGGGAGCAGGCGAATACTCGAGGCCATAGGCTGGCATGGAGGTGTGGCGGTGGTGTCCCTGAGGCATAGGGATACCATTCTGGTTGTACTGGACACGCGTGAAATCAGGATCCCTCTTGACGGGAACCGGCTGAGAAACTGCCGGAGCCATCGTCATAGCTCCATATGGTACCATTGCGTCCATCCTCTCCACTAAAGGGGGCATCGACTGGGGAGGCATCATGTTGGGCGGGGGCATCGAGTCCATCGTCCTCATAACGGGGGACGTGGACTGGCCTTGGGGGAAGGACGCTTGCTGAGCGCTGAAAGATGAGGAGTTGGCTTGCTGAGCCTTGGTCAGTTGCTCGTAGAGCGACTGGGAAGGGTCGTATTGGAAGGAGAGGGCGGGCTCGCTGACGGCGACAGTGGTGGCCTCCTGAGTCATTTTCTCTCGCTTCAAATCGCGCTCCAGAGCGTCAAGGAACAGCCTATCGTGGGGGACGCTGTACCAGTAGAAGACCTTTTGCTTCTTTTGCGTCCGAATGCAGTTATTCTTGTAGAGAAAATCGAGAAAGGCACTCTTGGGCTCTTCCAGAGAGGCATGGGTGCCCGACTTGAGGTTTCGGAGGTCGGAAAAGATGCCTTCCTCAAACTTCTTGGAGTTCTTTACAGGTCGGCCGAAAGCCTGGAAGCGAAAGGACAAGCACCGAACAATATCGGTTCCAGAAATGTGGAAGAGGTTGTTCCTGTAGTCATCGAGCGTTAGCCAGTGCAAGGCCGGAAATCATGCGCTCCTTCTTCGTCAACGTACCAGAGAACGCAAGACACATATTCACCCGTCGGTAGAAGGAAGCGTCGAATATATTGATCCGGCTGCCAGTCAACAGGGGCTGAAATGAGGAAGTATTTGACTATGGGCAGGTGTCAGCGCGGGTGAGGGAGTTGAGCAGACCAGGTGATGAGCGCTTACGATTGTCCACCTGCTGGAGGGCGACCTGGGCATCGTGAGGCAGTTCCTGCTGGGCCTCAGTGCTCAGCATGAAAGTCTCGGGCTTCTGCGGAGCCATGGCTGAATGTTGCGAATACATGTCGTCGGTGACCAGGAATCCTGGACTGACGCGACCAGACGGTGGTCAGGCTTTGTAGAGCCAAAGAAGATTAAAAACGATGGAAAGATCAGCGTGACGTTGGATCGACAACGGATTGACAGAGTCGAGAAGCGAGACAAGATTGACGAGGGTGGAGAATGGCGTTGATGAGTGACAAGTGTGTCAGAAAGTCGACAGGCCCAGCCTTGCTTCGACGTGGAGGTAGATGAGGTAGACGAGGGCAGATGGGCGGATGAAGATGCGTTTTAGACGAAAATTCGAGACCAGCCCGGAATGATTTGAAGCGTTGTGCACTGCGAAGTCAGGCCCAGCCACTGCGTCAAGCGAATGGTGCTGGAGTGCGTGGCGTCTACTGATGACCGTCAAGGCGATGGAGCGGGGGGGGGTCGAGGCAAGGGTTCCGTGGCGAAACGACGAGAGATCGACCCGGATTAAAGGCGGTACAGAAACGGCGCAATAAGAGAAGGATAAGAAGATGTCAACATGCCCAATGAGAGGAGGGACAGCCGAGTCGAGGGCGGGATACGCGTTGGACCAGCGAACGGCGAGAGAGGGCGACAGACGGCGAGAATTGACGAGCGTCGAGCGTGGAGCGACGAAGGGGGGGGGGCGCTGTTGATATGTAGATACGGGATGGGGATGGGATGGGATGGGATGGGATGGGCCGGTCAACAAGGCAGGGCAGGGCAAAGACAGACAGGGCAGGGCAATGGAAGCGAAGCAAGGGGACAGACGGGGTAAAAGTGGCTCCGGGATGGGGCACGGGAGGCCGGGTGGAGCGAAGGAGGGAGAGAGAGAGAGAGTGGGAGGAGATGATGAAGAGGAGGTAGCGGAGGAGGCGTGGAAAGGAAGGGAAGGGGAAAAGAAAAAAGTGACGGGCCAGAGCAGAAGAGATTTCTGAGAATGCACGCAGGGCAGGCCTCGGGGGGGGGTTTAATGAGACGAGATGGGGGCCTCTTGGGAGTGGTGACTGCTGAGTGGTGCGTGTGGTTGCTGGCGCGCGAGTGGACTGGGATGGGATGGATTGGATGGCGGGCTATTGGGAATACAGATTACCTACAGCAAGTACTGTAGTGTAGGCTTGGATGGAGGGATGGAGGGATGGATGGATGGGTGACTGGATGATTGGATGACTTGCTGGCTGGATGACGGGAGGTACATGTACCTGCGCCAGAGCGTTGAGCCCGCTCAGGTACCAACTGTCCAACGCAACGGTCTCTTGCTGACCCAAGGTTCCAATTTGCGCGCAATTCTAGGGAAGCTCGAGGCGCAATCGCAACGAACGCGCAACGCGCAATGCGCAATGCTAAGGAATACGGCCGGGACGGACTGCGGAGTACAATGCTCCGCAGCCCAGGGGATTTTCCTAATGATGAGCACCTAGCCAACGTCTGCTACTACGCACGGTGCTCAAGCCCTCCCTCATCTCTGGCTGGCATTGCGACTCGTGGAGTATATGGGTACGTACCTACATATCCTAGTGCTATGGCACAGGCCCCGGTGGAGAAGGGCAAGGGTTGGAAAGGAAAGACGTGAAGACGAAAAGGTACGGGGGCGGTACGCCATGGCTGCACTGCAGGTGCCTTTTGTGGCGCGTACTGCCCACGGGGCTAGGTACCTCACCTACATGGAAAGCACTACTCGGTACCTTAGGCGTACTTCAGGTACGTACCCTCATTTCTCTGCCTTTTGCTGCCTTTACGGATACAGTGTACTTTCCACCTCATCTCGACGAATCATCCATTCACTACTTGCCGCCAATGCGCTCCCATCCATCCTCTCTCGATGCTCACCTGCCCGCCATTAGCCATCAGCCATCAGCCATCAGCCATCAGCCATTAGCCATTAGCCATCAGGATTAAGCCACCCGCCATCCACCACCACCTGCATGGTACTACCATGACCTTTGACCTTGACTCTCGTCCTGCGCAGGCCGATAGGACCCCTGTCCTCCTTTTTGTTTTGCACCAGGGGTGTGCCGGCATGGCAGCGGCATGGCACTGCACTGCATGGCATGGCATGGCATGGTATAGTGATGGTATAGCCCGTGGGAAGACGAAAACAAGGCACGCGCTGGCTGCGTGGGTGTGCTGCTGTGCGTCTGTTTCTCGCTCTCGCTCCCATCTCAACGCCAGTCGCTCCCACATCATAGCACGGTAACGCATTCGACACTAGGGCGACGGGTGGAGAGCGTGGGGAGCTCACTTCTGTGGCTGCCCTGGCAAGCCTGGCTGCGTTGATGAAGGTGGGGTCTCGAGCCTCTCGACGTTGGCACGCGATGCTATGTCAACAACACCACCTGGATGCTATGACCAGGGATGCTCGTCCAGGTATGTGTTCCTTAGCTCAACACACCTCTCTCGACGCTGCTTCTCCCCACCCCTCAGGCTCTTTCACACCACGGAGCAGTCTCACGAATCAGGCTTCTTTGTCCGGCAGCACAGGCAAGGATATACCGTCCAAAATGCAGAAAGAGCCTGTTCCTGCTTCTGCTTGAAGTCGCCGTACAAATCGTCCCCCTTACCAAGCCGCCTTCTCTGTTACTCCTGGCAGGGTGGGTGCCTTAGGTGCCCTCCGCGACAGACTGCCCCGTATCGTCGCCGTGTCTCAGATATTCCTTTCAGGTACCGAGTAGGTAATCTGGACCAGTGGAATTGGCACAAATCAAACCAGGCCTGAGTGGAGTGATCTGCTCAGAAACAGGCTTCCCGAGCATTGCTAGCAGTAACCGAGTCGACAATTCCGCGGTTCCCATCATGAACAACGGGGGTCCGAGATGACGAGCAGATAAGTGCGGCCTGCCCCATCCTACCTAGGTAAGTAGCGGACAGGGCTGTGAGCATTGAGCTCTTGACAACCTCGCCATTGGAACTAAGAGCGGCGACACATCCTCTTGCTCCAAGTAACGCAACAGCTAAGGCTCCTTTTGGTCTAAATTTACCGTTTGATCTCGCAAATGTTTTACCAGCGATAGATTCGGCCGACTTCTTACGATACACCATGTACATAGTACAGTACTGTGATTGAGCTGCCTGTGGAGTCCAAGAAATTGGAATGTTTCTACGTCCCGCTGTTTCTGGCATCGCTTCGCTAGCGTCATTTAACCAACCCAGTAACAACTCAGGTACAACATCAACAGTGCAGCAGCCATCACATCTTGTTCTCCTGGCTTTAATGCAAGAGCTTTACGTACAGTACATCTGTGCAGCCTTGATGCCGCCTCTCACGATACGGCTGCCTCTCTTCTTTGTTCAGGACAAAGTCTCTGCCCCAATGGCCAATCAATATCAATAAATCGCACCAACACAATACCAAAATGACTACTCTGTGTCTTTTTGGATCAATATGTCGTGTCTGTGCCGAGAAATCCATCAGTTAATGACACTGACGGAACTCCTACCGAGGTGCCAAATGCCTGATATCGCACGTCATCCATACTCCCATGCGGCAGAGGCCAGGCGCCTTCAAGCCTACTCAAAGATTGCATGCCTTTGGGAGGTTACGGCTCATTTCTATGTCTGCCCTCAATCAAGCAGGCAAACACGTAATCCTGATGTTGCACAAAACACAATGTGCACAAGGGACAAGCACCGCAGCACGCACCGATGACCCTTGGCTGCTCTGGTCCAGAAGATAGACCTGAAGGGTTGTGCTGCGTGTGAACTGAGATGAATGGCCTTGGCCATGTCCGAGTGCGGAGCATCCGTGCCATGATTCGTACGCCCTTTACAGACATCCCAACAAAGAAACCAAAAGCGGTCAGATGGATTCCGCCGGTTCGGCCTGGTATTATGTCCTTGAGCAGAAGAGCAAGCCTTCGGTCTACTCCGTGCCACCGACCGCCAATGCGGCGGTCTATTTTTGAAGCAGCTCACCAGTGTCGATCTCGAGAAATCAGACCATAGAACAGGCTAGTTACGCTAGAAGGCGCTTCTGAGACCTTCCGAAAGCCACGAGCTGAAAAGGCAATCTCCAGCAACGGTAGTGCAACGCATAGGCTGCCTTCAGCTTGCGCGCCGCCAACAACAACTAGCACCACCGACCACTGGCGGTGCCTTCTCATTTCCTTGCCCTCAATCTTCCTCCCAGAGCGCAGCAGACTGCCTCGCCGCTTTAAGAGTAGCTTACCGGCAGCCATCCGTTGCAGCCAGCCAGCCCCCCAGGACACAGAGAAGACCTTGAAACACGGGCATGCTCTTGAGCACGACGCTGAACCAACCAATTCGGCTACCCCTGCAGCGAGTTGCTGCGACCACGGGTAGGGGATGCTCCCTGTTAACATGAAACGCGCGAGCGGGACTGCATCAAAAATCGAGGCGTCCCGTCGCGACAGAGTCAGAAGCTGGCTGCCGGGCGCTAACCATCGTCTCTGAGTGGTTGCTTACGGCTTCCTGGATCTGTCTCTCCTGCAAGCCCGTCGACTACCTGCCTGCCCAGCCACTCGATTGCCCTGTCCAACGGGCGCGATCGAGCGTTCCCGCTTAGCTTCAATCATCTCCAACGAATCTCGACTGCCCATGCCCAGACGCCTGATGATTTGTTTTGTGTTGTCACTGCCTATCTACCAGCTCCATTACCTCTAGGTGCCGGGCGTTGGGAGCGAAGGAGCCTGGCCAACGTCCGGATCGTTGCTCGGGTACACGGGAGCAAGGATTTCGGGCTGGTTCGAAGCTCGGAAGTCGATCAAGCTCCCCCTGCCCTATGAGAATCTCTACGATTTGATCTGGTTGATCAGCGAGAGAGCACCACTTGTGACCAAGACTAATACGGACGGGTCCATCCAAAGCTTCTCCATTAAACCCACCGCGTCGCTACTGTATTCGGTCGCATTGCGAGCCCGCTGGGGCAATCCAAATTACAGTTGTCATTCCCTTGTGGAGAGGCTACCACGCACGCCGACAAGTTGTATTCCCGCGATGGTACCTGTTACGCAGAATAGGTAGCACAAGAGAAGCAACAAGACCGATTCGGGCAGAGATTATCGCACAGCCAAGATGCCATCGACCGACAGGTCTCCAAGCATGCGATGGCGGAGCCAAATGTCTTGGCTCACCGCGACACCTTGCATGCAACCAGACCAGCGCCTAATCAGTTGTGAGTACATATTACATAGACTATAGTTATGTAGTACTGTATGTGCGCTCAACAGGCAATGCTACAGTACGTCTGGACATTGGCGTTTCAAAGCCTTGCGCGTACCCAAAATTAGTCTGAGCTTAAGTCGGCACGACCAATCAGTATCTCAAGGCATGCTTCTTCAGCTAATCTGCCCCGCCAGCAGGGCCTCGATTGGGTTGCACGGTGACTACGTCGTCGGCCCAGACGTTACATCCAGGCACAGGCACAACTCAACTCAGGAACCCAGACACTCAGACCCAGTCATCCAGGCACTCAGGTACTCTTTCAGGCATTCTTTCAGGCACTCAGTTACCCTGGGCTGGGAATAACATCAACAACGGCTTAAAACATGTGCATGACAAGTCCGGGTCGGGACTTCTACGGCCGTGACGAATTCGCTGCATTGATCCCTGCCCCAGCTCTCTCTAAGCTTACCCACTTTCTCAGATGAGATGTCAAGATGCATGTGTCTCACGGGACCAACCCCCTATTGGCAGCTGTTCGGCGGCAAATGAAGCCATGGCCGAAGAGGTTTAATCACATAGTACATCCGCCCTCTCCATATCGATACCGAGCCCTTCAGTACTACTGTACATACAATGTACTGTAATAGACGCACAAGGCCGAATCCACCAGCCGGAAACGCCGCTTGGACGGACACCAACACCACCCACCACCTCCACCACCATCACCGTTGCCGCCGTCGCTGTTCTATTCCCCGCAACTTCGTAGTTCCCGCTTGGGCCACTCTCATCACGTCCCAGATGCTGAAACTGCTGGCTTCCAGTGACGGCTCTGGTGTCTCGATCATGTCGAGTTCTTACTTGATACTTGGGGTGAACGTCCATTGTTGTACAAGGCAACACACACGCGACCACGTCTGAGTGATTCTTTGCTTTTGCTTACATCTTATTATCCCAAACACCGACAACTCCCTGTCCAGCACCTCAACTGCGCCGCTCGCCAACATAGCCAGCAGTGCCTTTCATTATCTAAACGCCGTTGTGATGACGGTGGAGACCACCTCCATGGCTGGGTTGATGCCCATTTTGCTCCTTGCAGAAGCTGAAACAACCCAGACGCTCTCTCGGCTTCCGACCCCAGTCTCCGTGGTGAAACATGGAAGAGGGGCGTTACAAGTTCTTCCAGAATCTCTCGTGGGCCAAGACGCTTGCTCCTCGCCAGTTCTGACCGCGGTCTAGAGCCGGATATTCGCCCAAGGAACAATGCTCGCTGGCACCAACTCATCACAGCCTTGCGCAGAAGGGGAGGGGGTATGGCCCTCACAATCTTCTCTCTTTTGGCAACTGCGGCCGAGAGACGTGAGTTCCACGGCAAGCAATACTTTTTAAGTTCAAGTTGCCTTATGACGAGTTGTCTTGGGTATTGCAAGGCTTGGGTCCTGGCTCCAGTTTACCGTCCTCGCTTATGATGACTCCGGTATATCCTCCGTTGGCATCTCCACCTCACGCCATAATGTGGATGGGATAAGGGATGAGGAAACAAATCCCGAGCGGCTGGCAGCCCGCTCCCCGTGGAACGGGGGGGGGGCCTTCGGAATAGCTTACCGGCCATGAAGGACGGCCGGTATTCAACCTGGGTCTACGCGATCAGATCAGGATCCGCCTCTGAGCTCTCAATGTTGCTTTTCCAGGACTCGGCACATGTCGGTTCGATCAGTACCCTCAAGAGCGACCATCCAAGTCCAACCTCGCTCGTCAATGGGCCGTCATCGCGTCGCCACTGACGCCACTCTTGCCAGGCCGTGTGCATCGATCGCATAGGAAGCTAGTAGGCTGGAGACGACCCTGGGATCGTGGCCGTTCCCGGGCCCCTTTCGATGAAACGGCGTCGGTTTGCGTCCAATGCTCACGCCAACGCATGGCTTAGCAGGCATCCCTGGCGCACGAGCATAAACTTCCCCCGGCGACAATCACGCGGCTGAGGTACTCGAGCCCTCTTATGGTCTGTTGATGCCTCCCATTGGCAATCCTGCAGCATGATTCATGACATGCTCAGCCGCTATCTAACCGTTGGGAGGGGCAGTGGACGTCCCCATACCATTGCTAGTGAGAAGATCTTGAGGGGACGCCTTCGCCTTCTTCTCGTGGGTGGGACCTCGCAGGTCTAGGTCACACACACACACTCGTGCCCGGCTCCGGGCCGCCAATGGTGTTGCATGCACTGGCGTCGGCTGTGTGGCGATGATTCCTCTTTTGGTCTTTATCGAGCAATGCTCGAGTCAATCCACCGCAGTAGGCGGAGGTCGCGTTCTGCCTGTGTCGAACTAGCAAGGAACATCCTGGCAGCTCAAGGAGGATTCCTCGCTGCGATTCACGGGGCTTGAACGGCTTTCTCCATTATGACTTGTAAGTCGAGACTCCAAAGAATGGATTGTTGCAGGGTAACAGTCGCAGTTGGTGAAAGCCATCGCTGCAGCAATACCATAGGTGATATCGACCATGCATGAGCAGAACATGTTATGATCCCTAGATGCATAGAAATGCCGTGCCCCTTTGAACTTGGGATATCCTGACCGGTCCACCACAGGGCCACAAGAACTTGAAGCGAGGCGATACGCAGGCAGAGGCAAGCGATTAGTAGTACATGAATGTAATAATAATCCAAATGTATGTTAGGCATCTTGGACTGGCAGCGATCCGCCATGGTAGTTGTTACATCATAGTATAAACCCCCTCGTCGCGTGAGCAGGGTCGTTATCCTCACAGCAACCATCTAGAGATCTGCACCTGTCTACTTGCCACCGTGGGCTTGCTCTCCTACACTCATCCAAATAGATTGGCTTGTATCGTAATAGGATGCCCGCCGTATACATGCGCAGATGAGTCTTGTATGCGCATACTCTTACCCCAGGTGCAAGGGCGAGCGATCGAGCAGGCGACCCCTGTTATTCTGCTCAACTCCTCAGACTTCGCCTCCAGCAGGGGAGTTGCGTGAACAAGCCCGCCATTCAGTCCATCTGGGAATTACGGCGATCCTGCCTCTCGGCCGCTCGCCCCGAGTCAAGCATGCCAGCAGGGCGACGGAGAAGAAGAAGAAGAAGAAGAAGAAGAAGAAGAAGAAGAAGAAGAAGAAGAAGAAGAAGCACGGAGACCCCCCTCCGAGGCGGATCAACATGTCCCGGGGGTCGACCCATCTCGGCCGGAAGACGTGGCTGGCGCTCTTCAGCATGTCCGTCACGCCTTGGGTCGGGAAGCCGGACCAGGCGACGTCGTGGAAGAGCGAGGACTGGCACTGTTTCGCAGTCATGGTCGCCAAGAGGTCGCGGATGATACCCCGAATTCGGGCAAGGGAGTTGTTGTTTGGGATCCTCACCATACCGTCGACCGTATCCCTGATCGGAACTGCTCGGTTGTCAGGGGGCTCCAGTGCTCACTGTCCTTGTACCCGAGGAGGTGTTCGAAAAGGGGGTTGAGTGCGCAGCCTATGATGAAGTCGAATGCACAGGAACGGAAAATGGAAGGTTGGCCAACAGTTTACTGCTCACCAAATTCTAGGTCGGACAATGTTGATACTACGTATGAACAGATAGATTGCTGGTCGTGCCTCGTGTAGGTAAAACCCCGACGACCGCAGCAGTGAATTGGGTGAAACATGGCCAAAGGCTATGCGCCCAGCCTCAAGGGTGTGTGGATGGGCGAGTAAACGTAAAGAGTGAGACGGTGCAGGTATACGTTGAGTTCATGATACAAAAATCCTATTATCTTGCGTCTATACCAGTTTGCGCCATGTTCACGTGCTGGTTAAAGGTCCCATATCATAGCCAAGGAGCAATTTGCCTGTCATTATCGAAAGGTAGCCCTAAAAGGCCCTTCTACCTTGACATCCTTGATTCCTTCGGGCATAAGGCGTAGCCATTCGTTCCAGCTATCGACATCGACATTGTCGTCATTGAGTCGGATCGAGAGGTGCAACTGTGGGCAGTTGTCGTATGATATGCTGTTCCTCACTGGGCTGCTCTGGTAGACTGGAGACAAAAAGATGGATGGTAGCCTCGAGTTGCCAGAGATCATCATGTGGAGAGGCGATGGGAAACTGGTCAAGATTTCTTTCTCCGGGTTTTGTTCCTGAATCATCTTGGGATAGTGGGCGAACAAGGCCGCATGCAGCTCGGTAACGGAAAGGGGCGTGAGCCGGGTCACTCGAGTTCGCAAGTGCTCAGCCAAGGCTCGGGAAAAGGCACATCGATCAATGGCGTTGAAGTGGTCCTCGGAATTGGAGGCAGCAAGGAGCTCGAGAACGCCCCGTTGGCGCACCATTCTTGTGGAGGGGTAGTAGGCTGCGTCCATGATGATGAAGGTGTCGGAGCAGGCCTCTTCGAGAATTTGCTGGATCCCACTCCATCTGATCGTAGAGGCTCTTTCGGCATCCCTGGAGCTGGAGGAGACGTTAGCTGAACCTCTACTACAGGAGGACAGGATGGGTGTCTGCAAACCTTGCCAGAACCATCTCTCTGTTGCCATCTAGACACGTATGACCTACGTAGTAAACCACCTTGAGTACGTCGCGCTGATCCCGATCCTCGGCAAAGTCGTTGAGCTGACGTGAAAGCCATCTCCAGGAACTCCTGCCGCTCTCTGTCGAAGTGGGGATACTTTGAACCTGGACTTTATAATGATAGTACTTGTCAAAAACATCGGCAAGCTCGCCCACAGCAGACTGGATGTTGGCCGCGTCGGCGTCTTCCTGCCAAAAGAGCATGAGAGCTTGCACAGACGTATAGCGGTCGCGAGTTGGAGTCGACAGCATACGCCCGACATTGGTCTGAAGATCGTTTTTGAAAGACTCGATGCCGGGCAGGGATAGGGACTTTTCTAGCCGTGGTCCAGAAGGTAGGGGGGTTCGGACGCGAGCATCGCTTAGAGGAGGACGACCTAGTTGGTGAGGGGTGGGTGTTGAATCGATATCCATCTCCTGAGGGTCGTGGGTGAAGATGGACTGGGCATTGGTGAGGGCGGAGCCAGAAGCAGGGCTCAGAGGGCGACCGGCTGTGGTGAGAGAGGGAGCGATGTCTTGAATCGTCGGGCTGTGGGAGCGATGAAACTTGTTGACGACATCCTCCCAAGTCATGTTATGGTGACTCGGGTGGCACTGTTTGGGTCGGAAGGGGAGGCAACGTTGGTATGTAAGTCGGGTAAGATGGGCAACAGCTCGCTGAGAATGGAGACTAGAAGCAGAGGGGAGATGGGAAAACTTACGGCAACTCTCCTGCGGCGGCAGTCATTGCAAGCGCCGAGCTTTCGGATCAGCGCGGCGCGCTCTCGGGACTGTTGGGAAAGGGGCCCGGTACGTCTCCTGCTCGTACGGCGGTTGTTAGAGACGTCGGAGCCATCCTTTACAGAAAAAATAGACTGATGCAGGTTAGGAGAGGTGTCGGCACTGTACGATGTGTTGTTGGTCTCGGTGGAGGCCAGAGTGGCGTTGGTGGCCTGAGTTGAGACGGAGGAGCCCGTGTCCTTTCTCAGCGGAGGCGTGGTTGGGTGGAGGTGGTGATGCGAGAGCTGCTGGTGCTGATGCTGGTGATGCGGCTGCTGTTGCTGCTGGTGATGCGCGTGATGCTGTTGATGTTGGTGTTGGTGTTGGTGTTGCTCAAAGGAATAATGCGCAGGAGAGGAAGGCGAGGGCTGGCGCAAAGGAGGGAGCTCATCGGGATTAGGGACCTGGCCGGCAAAAGGTGCGGGCAGAGATGCGGTAGGAGCAATTGGAGAGGAGATGGAGGGCAGCACAGCAGCAGCAGCAGCCGCAGCCGCAGCAGAAGCGGAGGCGGAGGCGGAAGCAGACTCGGTACACGCGGGGACGGAGGAAGGCGGCTGCGAGGCCGAGGGCGGCGGCGACAATGGCGATTCGTGATCGTGTGGCTCATGCGATTGAGGCTGTTGGTGTGGTTGCTGGTGTGGTTGCTGGTGTTGGTGGTGAAGCTGATGCTGGTGAGCGGCAGTGGCGACGGAAGCTTGCGCGGGGACCGGCGCGGAAGCGGAAGCGGGAGCGGGAGCGGAAGTGGAAGCAGGATGAGCCTCGGCCAGGCTGTGAGCGGCAGCTGCGTTCATTGCGGCTAAGGAGTTGTTGGTGAGAGTGGAAGAGAGAGAGAGATCAGAAGCCCATGATCTTTAATACGACAAGGGGGCGAGGTGGCTTCAATGGGGGGGGGGGGGGGGG
>QUZD01000019.1:54994-79966 GCA_003693505.1 Pseudonectria foliicola
GCGTCTGCGTCTGCGTCTATGTCTATGTCTATGTCTGTGTCTGTGTCTGTGTCTGTGTCTGGATGCGAATTGGCCTGTCCTGGCCTGTCCTGGCCTGGTCTGGTCTGGTCTGGTTAGGCCAGGCTCAGGTTTCCTTGGTTCTGGTGGAGGGGAAAGAGGAGGAGGATTGAGAGCCTCGGGGAGCTGCAGACAACTGATGCAGACGCGGGGGGGCCTTGGTTCTGATTATGCAGGCTGGGGCATGTGCGAGGTCGAGGCCGGGAAGGAATGAGCAGAACAATTGGCAATATGCCCGCTCTCTGGCTATTGTGGTGGCTGTAGATGGGTGGTTTGTAATGGATCCACGTTTGCTGTCTCCGAGTTTGTGGTAAGCCAAGGTGAGAGGTGAGAGGTGAGAGGTGAGGAGGGTGAAGGTGAAGGTGAGGGCGAGGTGAAGAGAGGCAAGGCCAAGGTGAGGCCACGGCAGAACAGCAGAAATAGGCACTACTGCTGGGAATAGACAACGAGAAACGTGCTCGTGTGCAAGTATATCGCGCTGGCTCGGGTATGCCAATGGATGGGTGGATGGATGGACGGGCAGAAGGAGACGAGGGCGGTGATTATGTGTAGCTGGCTGTACTGTATGTGTGTCTGTCCGTGTATGTGTGCCTACAGTACAGTACTCCGTCTCCGTAAGGTACCTAGGTAGGCAGAGGCAGGGCAGGTGACTTACTGTAATGTGGCCGGTGAAGACGCAGGTGTACAGCAAGTAAGGTAACTTGGAACTTGGTTACGGTACAGATTAGGTGCGGCGGGTAAGAATAAGGTAGCTTGTCTGCTTGTGCTTGTCTTCTTGTCTTGTTGCAGTGGAGCAGAACAAGCAAAAGCCGGAGGCGTGCGTCTGACCCCACCAGAGAGGCCACGGCAGATGGCAGCAGAATGGCGGGGAGAGGGGTCCAAGCAAGTCCAGGTCCAAGTCCAAGCACAAGCACAAGCACAAGCAGATCCCAAGCAGATCCCAAGCAGGTCCAAGGCGAGCTCGGTCAGCAATCCGTCTGTAGATCGGTCGGAAGTGGAAGTGGACGCCTGCTCTGTACTATACTTGTAGTACCATGTACTGGCCTGGCTAAGCAAGTATAGGGCAAAGTCGGGTCGACAGAGGGGCGCTAGCGGCAGCAGTATGTAGCAGCAGCAGCAGTACAGATTAGCAGCAACAGCAAATGATGGACAATTGAAGGATTCGGGTGTGCCGACCGAGGCGGCGGAGAGACGGCGACTCGGAAATTGGGGAATGGGATGTTGCTTAAGTTAGTACCTCTACCTAGGTCACTTAGGTAGGTAGGCGACTGAGGTAGGTAGCCAAGGGAAAAGGGAAAAGGTAAGCTGGCGAATGGACAAGAATCAACCCGGGACAGGACAGGGCAAGGCAAGGCAAGGCAAGGCAAGACCACCCTGCTCTCGTGGCCAAATGGCATAAGCCAGGTATCTACATCTAGCATCTACAATTATGGAGAGAATCAGAGAACATCACGCGCTGCAGTTGCAGTTGGCCGTCGCAGTTGGCCGTCGCAGTGCAGTTTCACTCCTTGACTCCGTCGCCGGGCCCACGGTCCGGGTTCGGTCGGGATCAGGATGGAGATGGCCTCTTGTTCTGGCCGCTCTAGCGCCCCATTCCGCATTTCGCTCAGACGCACGCCCGTCCCCTAATCCCCCGCTGCCGAGGCTGCTTGCTGTACACGGTCTTGTCCTGTCGGAACCTCCCATGGCCTCCCCTCCCAATTTCGGCTGCTGCCGAGCAATGAGCCAATGCCGGCTGCGTCATGTTCACTGGAAGAAGCCAAATCCAATGCTGAGTCGCTGACGGGTCACTTTTGTTGTACATACATACATACATACATACATACATACAGTACATACAGCTGCTCGGTAGAGCTCGGTCAGGCCACACAACGAACGGATCCGAGGATGGGTCTTCCAAGGTGAGCCCAACTGGGCCTAGCGCCGATGGACGATCAGACCAGCTCGTCCTCGACCGGGCCGGTCCACGGGCAACCTTGGTTATCAGCAGAATCAAAGTCAACACCAGAACCAGATTCAGAACCAGAACAGAACGAGTAGCTGCAGCTGCAGGGCAGGTGACCGGGGGGGAGATTTCCCCATTGGATCCTTTCCGGCTTTCACTGGGCGGCTCTGGCGGCAAGCACCTACGAAGTACCGTACCTGAAGCTACCTTGGTCATTCCTCCTTCTGCCATTCATCCACTGCTCTGCTGCTCTGTTGCTTTTTCCAGGCATTCTTCCTTTCCACATCCCGACGGCCCCCCGAGACCGTGCATACATAGTACACAGGCGGATGTCCAAAGTCTGCATGGCAAGCACAAGACCCGGGTCAAGGCCAGCTGCCCGATACCATGGAGACGCATACATCTGAGGATCTGAGCCTTGACCGGTAGCACGCACACTTTATGCGAATACACACATACACACACGCGCGCACACAATGAGACACCCTGCATGCACCTCGAGACACGGCTGTCGCATACACCTGCTATCTCGGTAATACAAGGTCAGATGGCCAGATGGCCAGATGGCCTCTTCAGTATCCAAGACATTGGCGGGGGCAGCCGCGGTGGTGTTGGTGTAGGTGTAGGTGTAGGTGTTGGTGTTGGTGTTGGTGTTGGTCATGATGGACGGATGGAAGACGGGGGTCTTTTCCATCTTGAACCATGCAAATGCACAGTACGTACATATTGCATGCGGCAGTCAGCGCACCCGGCTCGACTTCATGACATGTAATCTGTATCCGTCCGGAACAAAGAGAGTCTTCCCTCCTCTCCTCCCTCCGCAACGTGGATCCATCCGCCCAACCCCGTCTCGTCTCGTCCCGTCTCTCGGACCACCAATGCCGAATGCCTATCAAGTACAGATTAATCTGTACGTAGAACATCCATCCTAGGGTGGCCCCCATGTACATATTACATGGCTCGCCCTCACCGGCCGACTCGAGGCGGCCAGCCTCACCGCTGTCTGCACCCTCCGATATGGCCTATGGGCAAGCTGCAGTCGCCAAGCACATGGCCAATGTTTGCCCCGTCTGTCTGTCTGGGAAAATGGCGGTCCACGGGATGGGTCGCGCTGTGCTGGCCGTCTGTATGTGTAACATCATGGCATCAGGGCATCAGGGCATTCAGGGCATTCGGGGCATCCAGGCCCGGTCTGGCGATAGCCCGCCCACCGGCCGGTGCTGACGTCGCAGCAGCCTGCCCCGGGGCTGGTTGACCGATGGGCCCATGTTGCGACATTCAATATGTACGCAAGTAGACAGGCAGACAGTCAGACAGGCATGATGGGAGAATGATCGATCCATACGGGGTTATGGTACTATGTATGTAAATACCTATACTTAGGTATGTACTGTATGTGACCTTTTGCCTTGCATCTTTCAGGCCCTCTTATCCGGGGTGGGTCCGTCTCGGAAGCGCACACCCACAGCTCTCGGTGAGGGTGAGGGTGAGGGTGAGGGTGAGGTTTGGCATCAGGGCCCGGGCCGGAGGTTTGATGTGCGGCAGAGCAGGCTAGAAGCTGGAGATGAAATCGCTTTCCACCAGATGACACCGTAGCAGGGGGTACCGGTATCCGAGGTGAGGTGAGAGGCGCGCATCATGGGCTCGCCCACTCTACCTACCTACCTAGTACCTGGTCCAGCCGGCCAAGGTCCGGCGTCCATTGTTGCACAGTACCAGTACGTACTGATCATCTAGACCAAGTTGGGTGCTCCTCCAAGTTCCTGGATGAGGCAGGCCCTTGCTCTGGTGCCGTCTATGGTGTGCATTTGCATGCATGACATGACAGACCTGCTTGTCTGCGTCGCCCAGCAATGGCACCTCTCGCTGCTCCTTCTCGTAAGTGAGCCCTGGCAAGCCTGGTCCGGTGAGAGCCAGGTGTTGCTGTGGAGAGTCAGTCAGTCGGGTCAGCTTCGTGGTGAGATGTCAAGCACTTGGCTTCCCCGCTAAAAACCGACGCCCCCCCCCCCCCCCCCCTCCCCCTTCTCGTCCTCTCGTGGCGTTGCTTCTTCTTCACCTCGCTTCCTCGTCGTCCCCGGAATAATTCACCGAGGTTACGAGGGAGATTAGATTGGCTTGCCATCCCGTCTCCGAGACTTCGCGTGCCATGGCGTACATGGCACTACTGCAACCGCAATGGCTCCAACGTCCCCTCTGCATTGTATCTCACTTTCCCTTCGGGATGTTTGTGTCGCAGTAGCGAAGACGTATGATGGAGACTCCATCCTCATGCCCGGTGATTCTCTTCCTTGCCTCATCTTTCATCCTTGGGTTTCCAGGTCCCAGCCATGTGATTTGTTAACTGTCATCTGTACTCGGTATGTAACTTACAGTATCTTCTCTTTGCTCGCTCCGCCCCGCCCCGCCCCGCCCCGACCCCAGCGTCTACTCTCCACCAAAAGCCTCCCGCCAATCACACTGCGCCGCTCAACTCGCTTCTCCGTCTTTCCTTTCCCGTCACCACCCGCCTCCAACTGCCAGCCCTGGCCAGCCGGGTCCACCTTGCTCGCTCACCTTCCGGTGAAGGTCTCAGCGAAGTCTGTACTATGTAGGGTAGCCTGGTATCGATCAGATAATACAAATCCTATGCGTTGTGGGTTTTGTACACGATACCGCTCCTGTCCCGCGACTTTCCGCATCGGCTTCCTTCCCGACTCTGGAATCCATCTTGCCTACATGTATTGTGTACTTCCGCCGGGCATTAGTCTAGGTATCTGGGTACCTACCTAGGTAGGTAAACTGCACATAACATAGGTTGCCTGCTCTTTTCCCAGTCTGGCAGGTTGCTGCAATGAATAACTCAAATTGTCTGTACTCGCTCACCGCATTGTAGATAACTGCCTGGATAAATGCTTCCTGTTCCATCATACATGTCCGTCCTTTCAAAGCCTGCCGGCGCCTATCCACGTGGTCTCGGGCTCTTTCACATTCTTTGCTTCCTGTCGCAGTGATGTGGCCATGCAGCTTCAGCCGGAATGGGTTTCCCAACTCATCATATCGGCACATGTCTGCATATATCCAGGACGCCTTTGGTTGTTGTACACGAAATCTTCGTCCCGGCAACTCCTGAGACCAACTTCTTCAGCTTCAGTGCCTCGACGTTCCCGCTCCTGTTCCCATTCCCATCCCCATTCCCATCCCCATTCCCGCTACCCTTGCCTCCCCTGTTGTCGTTACCTTTTCCCCTTCCCATTCTCCTTTTCCCTTTCCTTTTCTTTTTCCTGCTTCTTATCTTCTTTAGACTGTGTCCAGCCCTCGCTCTGGTGCTTGCCTTCCTTGTCAATCCAGAACCCAACCCGGTCCCGCTTGTCATCAATGAGCCGCCCCCATTCCAAAAGCAGCCGGAACAGGTAGGCCTCCCTGTCACGCTCGCTGAGCGCCTTCTCGACCCAGCGCTGGCCCTGCGTCGCGATCCATTCCGCGTCAGTCGTCCGGCCCGGCATCGCCGTGTCGCGTCCGTTCATCTTGGCTCGGTCCTTGGTCCCAGTGAAGTAGGCAAATGTCGTGTGTAGTCCCTGATACCGCACATCCACCGGTACAAAGTGCAGCCAAGGCGTCAGACGCTCCGTGTACCACGTCTGGAACACCGTTGACACCAGCGGCACACTCTGCGATCGAAGGGTCCGCTCAAGCTGGGGCGGGGGGCCCGTGTCCGCATCTAACAACAGGACGTAGCGGTATTCAAGCGGTTCCTGGTGCTCGTCCTGCTCGCCATAGGCTGCCTTGACGACAGCGCAGTTGGGCCCCTTGCAGCCGGTATAGTCGCCGAGTCCCATGCTGAACGGGAGCGCACGATTGGCTTCAATCGCCGACACCTCTTCGTAGTGATACGCCTTTTCACTTCCAGCAACTGGGAGCACCATGGTAACCTTGTCCTGCGGGTTCGGCGCCGTCATCAGATGAAGCAGACGAAGCTTGTGGTTTCCGCGGAGGGCCTGACTGTCAATTTCATGATCCTCAGCCTGCCCTCTCCAAACGAGTGCGTCGTATCGTCGCTCGAATGTCCACTTCATGTCGGGCTCGTCGGCTTTCGCACGTGGTATAGGCATCAGTATGTCATGGAACGGCTGAGTCTTGGAGCGTCCAAACAGAGGCAGGAGGGTACGGATAGGATCCGAACTAGGTTTTGTCAGGGACATGCCGTGTAGATATCTCAAGTCCGGCTCCGAGCAAAACTCGAAAGACTTGGTCCACGTCGTCAGTAACTGGCCGCGTGAATGGCGCTTAGCACACGACACGCAAAACTCGCCGATGTTCCACTGCGGGTTTGTTCGCGTTGGCGACCCAGGAGGGCAGGCCTCGATCTGCATGTGACGGTATTCAGCGGCAGATGCCTTTGTCCACCGACTAACGGGCGGCGGCGGAAGAGGCGATTCGTCGGAGCCTGTACCGTCGGTGTCAAGCAACAATTCCGCAAATTCCAAGACAGCAGAGCGTCGTCGGATAAGGTTAGCGGTAGTATGGGCAGGCTGCCCGCCCACTCCATGAGCATCTTCCCATCTGGGTAGTATTCTCGGCGTGTCCTCCACGTTAATGGGAATAACCATGTTGGGCAAATGTTTGGAAAACTTGCTGATGACGTCCCTAAGGGCTATAGTATCCGCGATACTCTCCTTGGAGTAGAGTTCCCGCATGTTGGATGGCGGAAACACTGAAGCTTCTCCGTTTTTAACCACAACGGACGTGACAAAAGGTTGCTTCGCCATTTGGATTGCCCTCCTTCGCAACTTTTCAGGCGAAAGGGCCTTGAAAGGCCAAAGATCGCGGTCAATTTGACCAAACTGGTCTACCACCGTGGCGTCTTTGGCATATTTGTACCACTCGTCAAAGCCTGGGGGAGGATTTCGTCCATCGTGGCGTTCTTTGTATATCTGCACGGCGACAGGAAGGCTGTTGCTGATGGTGGCTTGTCGTAACCACTTATCGTGATCGATTTGCGCCTTGTAGATGAGGTCGTTGACGGGGTGTCGTTTGTCAAAGAGTACTGGCTGCTGGATCGCGATGAAGACGGTGAGTCCCACCAGCAAAGCAAGGAGCAGAATCGCAAGTATAACGCGCCGAATCAGGAACACGGATCGCAGGCCGTGACAGTAGACGAACATGATCGTGCCTGGGATAATGAGCCAGAGGGGGCCCAATGCTGCCAGGCGTGATACATGGAGCCAGTCGCCAAACTTGAGCACGTTGTCCGTAGCTCTCGCGGTGCCAGCGAGAATGGTGAGGATGCTCGACGAGGTAAGTGGTGACGTCTCGCAGACCCAGAACGAAGCCGAGACCATCATAGCCGCAAACATGAGGCTGTCGACGATGATGTCGAAACCGTACAAGAATCCAAAGCCCGGGTGCAGTGCCGCAGAGCTTCCGAACAGCTTGCTCCCCACCCACACAACGCTCACACCCAGCGAAGACAGGAGGAGCACCGTGGCCAGCGTTTGCATGCGCAACTTGGCCGTCCGCGACCATGAGAGTATGCGCCAGAACAGGACAATGATGATGGCGTCGAGAACAAGCCCGACGCTCTGCAGGAAGAAGACTGTGCGCTGGCTCTCGACCAGAGCAAAGCAATAATAGGTTGATCTCGTGATCACGTTCATTGCGTGGTAGGTCCCCGTCGCAATGGCCGTGGCGCTCATGACAGCCATGGTCAAAACGACCCGCGTACCGGTAAACCAATCGTACAGGTCATCAAAGCAGCTGCGCCATGGATCGTCCTGGTCTTCAGCAGGTGGGAGCCCCCATTTGCGACGAGTGGTGAAGATTTCATATGCAAAGAGCAGCATGCAGAGGAACGACTGGGTGAGTGTATGTAGTTAGCGCTCGAACAATATACGATGCGGTTCTATAGTATACCTCGACACCAGGGGTCGCGCATTGCTGCTGATAATTGACCCGGTGGAAGACTTCGAGACGGAGCACAATGCACAGCACTAGGAGTGGGAGAGAGAGCCGGCGTGGCCGTTTGGCAAGATGCGTATCCGAGGAAGCTTGGCGTAGCGATGCATGTCCGTCGAGCAAGCTTCCCTTGCCTTGAGGTGACGTGAAGCGCCCGTTGGCACCGGGCAGCCACTTTGTAAGGAAACTGGCCCCATAACAGAGGAATCCAGATAAGAGAAGGACGAGAAACGAGGACAATCGAGGGCTCTCTGCGGAACTCGGGTCAGACACACGATCCTTCATCTGAGATGAGAATGAGGTTTACCTGTCAGGGAGTGCTTCTCCAACGATCGTGAAATGTAAAGGAATGACAAGACAGCACTGTAATGATGAGCTTTAAAAAACATTGATTTAAAAGATGAGAGAGTGAAGACATACCAAAGTGCAGTCAGCTGGACCGCAATATCCGAAGCCATCCTGTGATGGGGTCCTAAAGTACAAAGATAAGTGAGCGCGGGCGCAAGGGATAGGATAGGATAGGATAGGTCCAACCAGAGCTTCAGAGGACTGGAAACACCATACCTGTGTAACAGACTATTCCTCAACTGCACGCTTCATGTCGCCGCAACTGGGAGAAAAGATGACAACGGTAGCAGAAACAACAGCGAGAGTAGTTTTCTTTCTTTCTTATACACAAAGGACGGAACAAGCCGACGTCAATGGCTCGTGGGAAGTCAAGTGAAGCTTCAGGCTGATTTGATGCTCCAAGATTGAAACAGGGGAACGCAACGACGCACCTACGTAATCCGCCCTCTGATGCAGCTTTACGTAAGCTGGGCAGATCCTGGCGAGGACCCCCTGAACGGCACGAGCGGCCACTATAAACTGCCCTGGAGCTTGCCCAGCGCTCGCTTCATACAGGGGCAGATGGGATTCTGGGGAACCCAACCCAACCCAACCTGCAACACAAAAAAACACCATCATGGCGATATACTGTACATGTACAGTACAGTACAGACTCGAGAGCATATAGTCGCACGACAGCCATGGCCGGCCTCTCCGACGCGCCCTTTATCCGTGGCCTCGCCGTGCCCTCCGTCTGCCTGCTCATCGCCTTCCTCGGCTACGGCTCCCAGCTCGTCTTCCACCGCTCCACGTCGCTTGATCCCGGCCCGCCCTCGCGCGACGAGTCCGTCCTCTTCAACCTCCTCCTGCTCCTCATCTGGATCACCTACTACCGCGCCGTCACCGTCCCGCCCGGCCGCTACCTCTTCCCCGACCGAGTCATCGATGTCGACGCCAACCACGGCCGCTGGTGCCGCAAGTGCGAGGCTCCCAAGCCTCCGCGCGCCCACCACTGCCGCTTCTGCGGCCGCTGCGTCCCCAAGATGGATCACCACTGTCCCTGGACGCGCAACTGCGTCTCCATGACGACGTTCCCGCACTTTCTCCGCTTCCTCTTTTACGCAAACGTCTCTCTCTGGATGCTCGGCTACCAGGTGTGGCAGCGCTTCGCCGTCCTGTGGACGAACCGCCTGATGCCCGCATACCTGGGTCCGAGTCTCGCAGGCCTCATCGCATTGTCCCTCCTCGGCCTTGTCAACTTCTTCACGTCTCTAGCTCTGGGCATCATGTTCGTTTCAACACTCAAGAACTGGATCTTCAACCAGACCATGATTGAGGGCTGGGAGATTGAGCGCCACGAGACTGTCGTCGACCGCGCCGGCCGAGACTGGTGGGACGTCGTGGGCCCCGACGGCGACAAGATCCGCTGCGAGCGCCTCGAGTTCCCCTACGACATTGGTTTCTTCGCCAACATGGCCCAGGCCATGGGCACCCGCAACTTCCTCTTGTGGCTGTGGCCTTTTGCGGGTAATCCCACTGTCGGCGCCGACGGCACCGGCACCGGCTGGTCCTGGGAGGAGAACGGTTTCAACCGCGTCGAGGGTCTGTGGCCACCCGTCGACCCGGACAAGATCCGGCGCGGGAACCGTGAGTGGCCCGCCGCGCGGCGCGACTTTGCAGAGGAGCTGCGCGTCGCCAATCTAGGCTCCGAGGATCAAAAGGCCGAGTTCCGCAGGCGGCAGGCCGCTGATGAGCGGCGTAAGCGCCACCTCCTGGCCGAGCTGGAGGAGGTCGATGATTATGAAATGTATGAGAGCGATGCGCTTGGTGAGAAGGACCTTGATGGTCAGCAGGCCTGGACAAACTCCGAGGGCGACCGCTTGGCCGACTACGGGGTTGACGAGGATGAAGATGTTCCCCTGGCCGAGTTGATTCGGCGTCGTAAAGTAACGCGGAAACGCGACCCAGAAGACGAATAGAGATGGGGGCCATGTAAGAAGAGAAAAAAGGGGTTGTAGAACATTTCTAGTAATCGGATAATCCAAAAGAAGATATCTAGATGACCAGGACAGAGCACCCCAACGGCTGCTCCTTTTCGCCTCCAAACATCTAGATGCCCAGCCTACACGCTTGCATAATACCAAGAACACATCAAAACACATACACGGCATTGGGCGAGCCGGCGCTCTCGATCTCGGTTGCCCGGCTTTGGATCTCTCATGTATACGTTTAAAAAGCACTTCCCATCGTGCAGCGTTTTGTAAACCGGCTCAACCGTCATCATGACAACGCCCAACCCTCGCTCGTCGACAGCTTGTTGAGGGACAAGTCCCATCTCGTCTACCAATCGTCGTCCTCGTCCTTGTGCTTCTGCATGGCATTCTTGCGGGCTAGCAGCGCATCCGCCAAGCTTCCAGCCAGGCTGGGCGTGGGCGTGTTACTGCGGCTGGTGTCGGAGCCGTTGGCCCCGTTAAGGCTCATGGCTGAGTCACGCTGCTGAAGGTCCGCGGGCTTCCTGTTCGCAACCGGACGCTTGGCCGGTGGTTGTGGCGGCGTCGGCTTGGACTTGGCCGCAGGAGGAGGCGGAGGCGCTCGGGGCGCTGGCGCAGGGGCCGGAGGAGCCTGCTCCTCAACGTATGCCGCGGGCACCCAGGCCTGACCGGCAGCATTCTTCGCCAACCACCATCCTGTAATCGTGTTAGTTTAGGCCACACGCCAGACATGCAACAAGGACAACTCACCATTGGTCTCCTTCTGAACAATCTCGACGAGTTCACCGGCGCTGATAGACAGCTCGTTCTCTCTCTGACCCGCAAAATCATACAGAACCTTGGCCATGACCTTGCTGGGTTTCGCAGGAGGTGCTGCAGGTGGAGGTGGCGGGGGAGGTGCCCGGCCTGCACTGCTGCCAGTACTGCCCTGGTTCCTCGTGTGGTTCGGTAAAGCCTTCTTGGCAAATGGTGTGGGAACAGCAGCTCCCGCATTTGGCGTGATAGCAGCGGCTGGAGTGACTGCAGCAGCTGGTTGAGGAACAGGTTGAGGAACAGGTTGGGGAACAGGTCTGGCGCTGGCCGCACTGGTACCGCCTGGACGAGGCTGCGCAGTTCGGTTGCCGGTAATTCTCGAGGGTCGACCTCCAGGACCGCCAGGCTTGATGAGCTTGCCACGAGTGATGGGCCGTGGAGGCACAGGCTTGCCCTTGGGTGTGGGCCGCGAGACTGAGCTGGGAGGCTCGCCTGGTTGTGTGTGAATAGCACCACTCTTGTAGTGATCGACGGGAGACGGGGAGTCCTTGAGAACCTTGACTTGCTGCATCTTGTTGGGCTTCTTAGCATACTCAATCATCTCGCCAAGCTTGAGGTTGAAACCGCCCGGCATCGCTCGCGACATTTGCGTAAACAATTCCGTCTTGAAGACACAGTTCATCAGCGGGTCAGCTTCTTGAGGTGATCCAATGCCCAAGGAGAACCAGTCATCCCGCGAGGTCGAAGTTCCAACGAACTTGATGGCGCCAAGTGGTACTGAGCGCTCTACAGAGATCTGGGGCTGGCCGTTGACAATCAGCTGGGCGACTATGTAGAACTTGCTGGTCGTTACGATGATAGTGCGGGGGCTCGGCTTGCTTGAGCGACCAAACTTGGCCTCTAGAACTTCGCCACGGCAGGAGAAAATGACCCTTTCGTTGGAACCGATATTGGCAGCGTTGCGAAGCGCCGCACCGTGTCCGTTGGCAGCGTTGGTGCCAAGATAGTCACCAAGGAACCTTCGAGAGCCAAGTAGACTCATCCGACGTCGCTCCTTGCGGCCCTGAAGCACCTTGTGGCCTTGGTCACGGAGTTGGAGGTACTCAGCTCCCGTACGCTTCTTCCTCCAGAATCGCTGGATTCGGGTGGCGGACTCGGCTCGGTAGGCGAGGTACGCCCTCCACATTCTCTGGATTCGAGTAGCCATGTTGTGCCAGTACCGATCTCTCATATGCTCAAGGGCAAATAGGGTTTCTGGAGCCTTGATGAATGCCTTTGTGACACCCATCTGCCATTCCTCCTTGGGGATACTGGTATCCTTGAGAATTTGCCGAACAGCATCCTCCATCGAACCCTGCCAAGTGTACTCTCCAGCATAAGAAGTAGCTGGCGAGAGCAGGAAGAAGCGGTCAACAAACTTGTCGAATGATTGTCGGTAGGCAAAGCCAGCTCGTCGAATGCGAACGTTCTCCTGGAGACCAAGATACTTGATCTGATGAAGAACGTTGGCGACATTGTACTCGGAGGGCGACTTGTTCTCGTTGGGCTTAATGGTACGAATGTACGAAGGCTGGCACTTCATGAGGGTTTCCACCAGAGCATTGGCTGATGTTCGGATTCGGTCTCCCGCTGATGGAGGCTGCTTTCTATTATCCTGGTCCACCTGGTTAGGGAAGAGAGTGTGGACAAACTGATTGCCACTGTGCTGGAATAGGTTGAGCAGTCCCTTGAGGAGCTGATCCTTGTTCTTGTCCGTGATACCATCGACGGTGTAGCTGACATCACCGGCGTAGTGCTTGATGATGAAGTTGCCCTGACGGGGAGTCAAGTGGGCATGAGACATTCCGTTGATACTCTGCATAAAGGTACGGTCACAAGCAGCCGGGTCGGCATGCGCCGTCTTGGTCGCGTCCTTCATGGCGGAGAAGATACCGGGTGGTCGGATCTGCTCAATTAACTCACACACAACCTTGTTGTCAAAGTACTTGATGGGAGTCCACTGAATCTGCTCCCGGGTATACTCCTCCTGCTCGGCCTTGAGGGTAAGCTGAATGAAGATTTGTTGGAGCTTCTCGTTGACGTAGTTGATGCACAGCTGTTCAAAACTGTTCTTTTCGAAAATCTCGAAGCCGTAGATATCCAGAATACCGATTGTGTTGGTGGTTGCTTGTCTTGACTTAAGAGACTTATTGATGCGCTCGACAATCCAGTCGAACAGATTGCTGTAGATTGCCTTGGCCAGGGCATCTCGTGTAGCGGACGCCTGGGCGGGGTTTGCAGGCGACTCAATGACCTCGCCGTTACGTGGAGTCAAGATTCGGATGGTGATGGCATTGACCACCTGGTCGGCTGATACTTCTAGCAGATAGGCGACGAACTCGACCACGGACCGATCCTTGACCTCGGCATACCCGCCCTGGTCTTCCTGGAACTGGATGTTTCCGATCCAGAGGATGGCCGCCAGCATGCGGAAAATCTGGTCCTGCTCAGCCTGGTTCAAGCCAATAACCTTCATGGCATTCAAGGTGTCTTGGAACTCGGCAACATCGTTGATTCCGTCAACGTCGAAACATCGTGATTGACTGGTGTAGACGTAGGTTTCGGGGGTTTGGATGCCAAACTGCTCTCGGTACTGTTGAGAGGCGGCCTTTGTGAACTGGTAGAAGATGTGGAAGTTTCGCTCGTTGCCAATCTGGCCGACGACTCGGGACTTTTCGAGCAGGTAGTTGGTGATGTCCGCACCGATGGGCTCGCCGGCTGTGTTGAAGTAGATCTGGAGGTATTTGCCAAATCGTGACGAGTTGTTGTTGCGCAACGTCTTGGCGTTACCGAAAGACTCCAGCAGCGGATTAGTTGCCAGTACCATGTCCTTGATCTGCTGAATGTCGCCCGACTCGCCCCCTGACACGTTGGCAATGTACTGCATGATGCGCTTGGCAGCTTCGGTCTTGCCCGCACCAGACTCGCCCGAGATGATGACACACTGATTGTCCTTGTACGCCTTCATGTTGTAGTATGCTGACTCGGCAATGGCGAAGACGTGGGGGGGCATCTCGAGACGGTTCTTGCCTCGATAGCTGTCGAGTACCTGATCCGTGTAGATGCCCAGGTCCCTGAAGGGGTTGACGGAGACCAACACATGGCCAATGTATGTGTAGATTTCGGCGCCTTCGAATCGCTTCTTGAGGTTTTCGTTGATGGCTTCGTTGGAGACCTTGCTGAGAAGTGTCAGGTCGGAGACACCAATCTCCTTCTTCTTGGTCGCCTCGAAGGTGGCCTTCATGGGCTTCGCGCTGCCGCCGCCGGACGCCGCCGCATTTCGGGCGGACTTGTCCTTGGGACGTCTGGATATACCCTGCAGGTAGAGAGCACGGCGGTCAGCGGATCTGGTGTCGCGGAGGGGTTCGCAGGCTGTCTTACCATGATGGGTGCAGTTGTGGGAGGCGGAGGAGAGGTAGGGGAAGAGGAGAACAGAAGTGGGAGATGGCGAGGGCAAGGACAAGGACAAGAGGAGACAGTAAATTGGCGGGATCTAGACCAACATCAGGGTGCGCATGCCCACGGGAGAAGCAGCGAAGAAGCAGCGAAGAAGCGAATGTCGAGGCTTGAGATCTGGGCTTCAGTGTGGCTGGAATCCCAGTTGGGTGGTCTCGGAGTGATGATCTGGTGCCTGGCGAAGGTGACGAAAGGGCCGACGATTTACCGCTCATGCACAGCCCCCTGACTACGAATCAAGTGGCGGGGGGATTGGAGTTGAACACGCAAGACGGGCCACGAACACGGCACGACACGACAGCTTTGCGGCAAATTCAAGGACCGACTTGTTCTGGCAGCTTTCATGCCATTCCAGGCGCCTACTAGATTTCCTTCCTCAAAGTTTTCCGCGATACTGCCCCTGGCTGCGCACTGTGACGAAGCCGAATGTAGGTTGCTGGACGCTGTGTGTGTCGTCATTGTGCGTATCTGCCACGCCTTCGTACTGTACAGTATTTCTCCATTAGGAGAGTGCCGCGTCACAGTCAACAACGGCGTCAGCCCCATCCAAGCCCACTGTAGAGCAACTCGTTGCCAGATACCTACCTATCTACCTAGGTACCTACCTACCTACCTACAGTAATTTGTACTGTGAAGAATGGGCACAAGAGCCACCCTGATATGCCCAAGCCCGAGTTCTGACTTATCATTGGCAGTCCTTGGACGTATTGTCGCTGCGCTCAACTCGTGACATTTGGCTAGGGGACCTTGTTGATGGAAGATCTTGGGGCGGCAGTCGCTAGATTAAGGTACTGCGCGAGGGATCGCCTGATGAAAGCGCCCGCCTCAAGCAAGGCTGATGCCCCGTAAATAGCTCGCTAGGTACGAAGAATTAAGAACTGGCAAGGTTCCGGATCTGCAATCCACTTGTCCACTCTCCTCGCCCAAGGCTAGGATGCGGGAGCAGCCGTTTATTTACACGTCGACAAGGCGTCAAGTAAGAAGCCATCTCCCACGGCAACCTGCTATCTGAGGCGGTTGGCGTTATTGCTTTCAAATGTGCTCGTAATAAGATGCCTGGCAAGCCGGCAATTTCTGATGTTCGCTTCTACCGATTGTCACCAATATTGTCCTACTATATCTTGTTCGCCCGGGCATGTGATAGACATCCCTGGTTGAAAACGAGGACGCTTTGTTGACCATCTCCACCTAGGGACCCAGACAGCCCAGGAGTGTTATCCGCCTATGGTGATTTTCGATGAGCAGGCCGAAGGTACCATTGCGCTGGGCCCAAGACCGGCTGCGACTCTATGCCATAATGGTATGTCTATCCGTAACCAACAATAGCATTGGGCGACTTAATGCTCTTCAGATGTCTCACATCAATCCAACATCATGTGGGTGAGGCTACCTTGGGCACCCAGTCAGTCAGTCATTCTTTTTAACCCGTGTCCGCCCAACGCATTATGCAGCCTCAAGAGAAGGAAGCCAAGAGAGCTTCCTGACAATAAACTGCTCACGCAGCGTGCGTCACTGGCCAATGTGGCGTTGTTTATTGTGTCTCCTCACGACAAAGTTTACACCGAACGGATGGATGCACGTCGTTGCGGGGTAGCGATCCGACCAATGTCGGGTGACTGCTGATGAGCGACCACTCAAGAGCATCTGTAGGTACAGTGACAATGCATCACAGCATCTGACCAGGCAAAGCATAACGTGAGGAGCTGGGTCTTGTGGCCTCTGTCGATGGCCTGCTGCCGTGGGCAACGGCCCATTCTCACGGCAAGAGGCCGACTACTTAACCGCCACCGACTCTGCTTGCCTCTCTCATGACCTTTCCCCATCTCCATATCAATCTAACCAATCCAACCACCTGAGCCCGAGAAGGACGTCTGTTTGCATCTCAAATCCGAACTTACCGTGAAGCTTGCTCGTCAACATCCAACGTGACAATCACTGCCTCACTACCTAGGACACCATGGCCGACTCCGCCGAACACGATGCCCGCCTCGTCGACGAGACTCCCATCTCGCCTATCCGGCCCGACCACCAGCGCAAGAATTCGCTGGAGAACCACCTTCAGCACCGCCCCGAGCGCACAGAGCTGGTAGAGAGTACGTGGACCACGCTATGACGGGTTTCCCCATTCACATCCGCGCCTCTGTAACACATCCCCGTGCCGTTCCGCTGACAAGCTCGGTCCCTTTACAGAAAACATCCTGCCTGCATCCAATGCCGCGCCCGGACTCTTGGCGCATCAGAAAGAGGTCAGTCCCCTGTAGTTAGTCCTGGCTGTCTCAGCAGATAGATAGCTGACCTGTACATCCCTGCAAAGCTTCAGAAACACATGCTTGAGGACAAGCTCAATGACAAAATCTCCCATCGCCCGAAGCCTGAGAAGCTGATTCGTAAGGGCGTACTACAAGACGATCCTCGCGACGCTTACCACGATTGAGCGGAGGACACTGGGAGACCACACGGATCGTGTAATTGGGTGCTACGTATGCGGATTGATTTTTTACTCCGGTACAGGGGATACGACGAAGCCTTTGGCTAAATAACCGCCAAGGCATTTAGGAATTGATATGGAATGCGCCTGGAACAAGCATTTGTTTGGTGATGGAGCGGCAGGTCAGCAAGACGAATTAGGAACATGGGCATGGCCCAGGCTTACATAGCTACCGCTCAATCCAAGTCCTCGGAACACGATTCCGGGAATCTGTAGTGCGAGCACCCTACACAGGTAGGTTTCAGCTTGAGCTGCCTGTGCACTTCTCCCCGTGAGCGAGCAAGGATCACATTGCATTCGATACATGATGGAACGGGACGGAGGGATCACGATGGATCTTTCGCCGAGGGCCGTACCACCCAGCAATTTGGCTAAGCTTCCAGAACATGGAAGACTACCGTAGATAGTAGGCCATGAGTGGATCTCTGCATGCTTGCAAAGGGGGCTTCCCATGTGAAGTCTCCATTCCCACCTCCACTTCTTCATCGCACCAACGTGGGGGGTCCACCTCCACCGTCCACCAAAAGCCGCCGGCGTGCTGGTTGGGCTTCTGCAGGAACAGAAGAGAAGCCCAACGGCCAGGTACCAGCTGCGCTTCACAAACGAGTGGCACCGCCGAGACACTTCCAGCAGGGCTAGAGTTGTCGTTCAGCGCACCCATGCATTTGTGATTTGATTGTCGGTCGGTAAGCGCTGGTCTTGGGTTCGATTCGGAATGCTTGATACAGGTAACGCAGGGCTATCTGACAGCACCAACGTCTTCAGTGTGGTGTAATCGGATTTGGCCGGGCAGAAATAAGATACAACTGATGTTCTTCTGATTGTCCGGGCCAATTGTGGCCGTGACATTCTGTGGAGGCACAGGAGTGTTGGCCCGCGACCAACAATATCAGCTCAGAAAGCGAAAAGGAACCAATAAGACAATTGGCAGAGACGCGGTGGCCTCGAATGATTTGGCCTGCTGCCTGCCCGCTGCAACCTTCCCCTCTGTTGGCCATCTGGTTCGTGACCACTCGGCCCCAATGAGACTTCGGCCTCATTCATGACGACAGTTATCGAGACCACCCCGTTGACCCCGAGACTGACACGCAAAGAAGCTCAAGATGATCTCCCTTGAAGAAGCAATCGATGAGATATCGGCCACGCTGGAGGCAAAAGTTATCGAGGCCATCCCGTCGACTTCAGGACTTGCACACAAAGTCTATCGCCTCACCTGTTTTGATGGCAAGCAATACAGCCTCCGTTTACCTATCGATGATTTTAGTATCAGGCTCGATAAGAAAGGGACCTGCATGCTGCGACATCTAATACAATCGAACGCTAGCCTTCAAGTTCCTCGCCCTATCTATGAAAGCGAAAAGTTCACTCTACTTCAGTACTTACAAGGGGAGGATATCGACGTGTGGGACTCAGTGAAACTTCCCAAAGTGAGGCGACTTCAAATAATGGATGGCCTTGCGTCATTTCTTGTCCAGCTATGGACCTGTCCCCCGGCAGAAGTTGGTATGTTTAGAGTTGTAGCCAGTTAATGCCCAGCAATCACATCATTAACATGTTCAATTAGGAGGCTTGATCAGTTACAGGAAGTGGCTGTATCGTGAAGCTGATCTAGCCTTTGTCCGCTCTCTGAAATCCGACTCAGGCTGGGGGGACCCGCTACACTTTCTCCACCTCCGAAGCAAGGTAGAATCTTTAGTCCCATATACCGGTAGCAATACATGGACAATCCGACACGGAGATCTGAACTCGTTCAACGTTATTGTCAACGATTCGGGATTATCTGGGTAAGCCACTACGATAATTCCATAGATGCTTAAAACCATACTAACGAAGAAAATGGGGGGAACAGGGTGATAGATTGGGATACATCGCAGTCTGTTCCAGCACCCGCCGCCATACAACATCCTCTATTTATTGCTGATATCCCTGGTTGGTCTAATGGTGTCCCAGAAGGAATGACTTTTGGAAGCGACCGGGCCTACCTAGAGGATGCTGTGCTCAAGCTGGTGAAGGATACAGATGCCCAGTATGTGCACTACTTGCTATCCACTTGCTATGAGCGGCAGTTTTTCGAGTTGGCTCTCCGCAACAAGGTCATCAAGGCCCATTATATAGAACGGGAGAACGTAGGGGATAAGATGGATCTAGCGACGCTTGATATGCAGCTAAAAGCTATCCTGGCTACTAACTCGGAGTTGGCTGAAACCCCAGCCATTGCAGGAGTTCAGGCACGACTATCCTTAGATAGCTAGTACATCACGTCGTCGTAATGCACCATATGTCGCACTCTGTCGGCTGTGTGCGACTAAGATGTCTGACTGACAAGACAGGGGTTTGTGCAGAGGCCGATGCGACCCGCTGGGCCTCCCATGTCCATGTTATTGACGCGCAGAATTACATAGAATAGTATGTAAATGCAGCCAGGAGGATAATTCAACAAAAACTCTAATTTATCCCACGTCCAGGTATCTATCCGTATTACTTGCAGAAATCATATCTTGGCCCATATTTATGACCAGCAATCAGGTATCCAGGTATCCATACATAGTACACGTAAAACATTATCCTTATGCGCACAACGCCAGGAACTATTCCCAAAATAAAACTCCTCTTGTCCAGTGGCCCAGCCCGCTATATGCACATTGGTAGTCACAACATGAGTGCTCGATCGTGTGTTGCCGTGGCCCTCATACAAAGTACAGAGATGGGCTCTAGCGTGCGTAGGTGCCGCCGTAGGCAGGGCTAGGGCAGTTGGGGTCGTAGTAGGCATTGGGGTGGTTGATGATGGTGGTGTTTCTGGTGTTGGCCATGCCTATTGAAAGAAGTCAGTCAGTATGGGTACATGCGACTTGATCTCGGCCACTGGGGAATCGTACTGGTGCCAGAAGTGTAGCTGCGTGGAGCGGAGCTGCCGGAAGAGACGGATGAGGTTGAGGTGTAGCTGTAGGAGCTGTGGATGGAAGGTTCCTGGGAGTTTTGGTGAACCTGGACTCGGTAGGGGCTGCTCATGGTGGCGGTTATGGTTGTGGTTGTGGTTGTGGTTGTGGTTGTGGTTGTGGTTGTGGTAATAGGAGTAGAGTATCTAGTAAGAGGTAGGTAGGTAGGCAAGATGCTTGAGAGCTGGTTCAACTGTGGACTGGTGTGTGCGTCTGGTAGAGAGAAGAAGAGGATGGTTCCGAACGATGAGGAAGGGGCATATTTATCTATTCCCTCTGGCGGGTGGCTTGACTCCAAGGGCTAACGGGGAGCAGCAAGGCATCTATCTCGGTAGGCTTCCATGCCTAGAGTTGAGGACGGGGAGCCAGGCGTGTGGGCATTCCGAGTCTCTCTGACAGGGGTGAGTCAAGCCAAGTCCCAGGAGAAAGCGTCTCTGCACGCCCGGGGTCTACTACTGTACTGTACGTACATTACATACGTACGTAAGGTACCTATGTACATAGGGTACTGGACGCACCACTATGTACTATGACAGTCGGAGACTAGCATACGGGGCGGCGGGAGATCCCTTGGACGATTGGGCACCAAGAGCCCCGAGTCTGCTGGAGATCTGTGGCGAGCAACGTCTGCTCAGTACTCGGTGCGGCTAGCATCGTTGCTTCGGCTGGAAAAGAAACTCCAAACAAGCGCGACCAGAGGGTTGGGCGCGGGTGGCAAAAGGCTCCCCAGCCAATTCACAGGCGCCATACGGATTACAGAGGGGCGGTCTTGTTGTCAATCCTGCCCTACCACTCAACTGTACTCTGTAGGCCTCCCCTCTGCAGGCAAGATAAACCTGGCAGTGCAACCCAGGTACCCAGCGCATTTCACCGCGACAAGGCGACGGGGCAGGGCAGGGCAGCCAAAAAGCAAAAGCTCGGGGCGTGGGCAAAATGAGCAAGACCTGACGACCAACCAACAGAACAACCCCCCTTGAGATGAAAGGGGAAATGTTGCCTGGAAAACCGGGGATCTCTCTGTCTCGGCCAGGCCTGAGTGAGACACGTGAACGTGAAAGCGACGTGCCCAGGGTTTGTGTTTTAGGCAGTCCAAGGCAGTCCAAGGCAGTCCAAGGCAACAAAGCTGCGCCCTAGAAAACAAAAAAAAAACACCACGCTGTAATTATACGTAGATACCTGGCCCTTGAACACTGCTTTGTCAATTCCACAGCTAGCCATTTCGATGCGTCGTTTCCTTGCATTTCCCTGTTTTTGTTCTCTTCTTGGCCTAGCATCCAGCCTCTTTACCGGCATAGCCCTGGCTCCGAGCCCTGACTACGAGCCCTGGCACCTACCGGTGCTCCGTTCGTCGATGCCCAATGCTACATGTACAAGTGATGATGGTACGGCTACTGGCATTACAACCAGGAACACAACTCAGTTTCCGATATGGGGTAGTATTCTGTACTTGCCGTCGATGTAAATATGCGGAGCTCAGCGCTCTCCGCAAGCTAAAATGTAAACCAAGGGTGCCTGCAAGAAGGCTGCATGGCTGCATGGCATGGTCCGCTCTGCCGTGCATTGGTGGCCGCCTGGCCGACCTAGTCACTTCCCCACGACGGCGGCTTTGGCATTTTGGCACTTGAGTTGGCACAAGGGACGTTTGCATACCTCCCATGGTAGGTAGGTAGATACCTAGGTAGGAAGCTGATGCAGGAACTGTGTGGCCTAGAGCAGGATGGCTCACCACCCACACTCACACAAAGATGCTTGATTCGGCATACCGAGTCTTTGTCACGAGCCTGTTGACGTCCGCCCTTGCTTCGCCCGCTCGCCCTGCTGCTGTTGCCCCGCCGGGGGACCGTCGCCGTGTTACACATTTGGACTTGATGGTGGCCGCGATGAGGTGTCGGCCGGCATGTGAATGCTGTGTGCAGGTGGCATTTCTTGCGCCGTGCCGCGTTTCTCCGACGACGATAAAACACGACACGCCCTTTTTCTTGCACCTCATCGCAGCGCCAGCCATGTCAGATCGGACACATCAGGAACGCCAGGGGTCGCCAGATGGGTAGCCGCACGTTCCCGCTGCAGGTGACACCTGGCTCCCTGCTGGCTGCTATTTTGATGCTCAGAGTCATACATGAGGCCAGGCCAGGCCAGGCCAGCTCGGTCTCTCCTCTCCCTGGCCAAGGCGGCAGCGTGTTGCCAGGAACGCAGTTCTGTATCTGACACCGGATTGTCTCCCGTCTTCCGGGGAGCTGCGGCCTGAGCCGTGCTTGCGTGCGTGCCCTTCAACTTGCAGGGCACGCAGGCGGCCGCTGTTGTCGCTGTGATGCTCATGGTCGGTCGTCGTCCGCCTCATATTGGATTGGACGACGAGTCACCGAGCCAAGATAGGCGACCGATAGGCGATTGATAGGCAACATGATAGGCAACATCCAGGTGACACTACGGGAGCTGATCGCCTTACGTAAGATCCGCCCGCGGTCGTTCATGACCTCATCGTGAGCATGGGCGAATGGGCGGCAGCAAGTCCGCTGTAGGGTAACCCAGATGGCCACGTCGCTCGTCGCTCGTCGCGCATCCGCTGCATCACATCCTCACCTTTCCGCCACTCGAATAAGGCCATTTTCTCCCAACGACTTCCAGAGACCCCGAAACAGCAACCCGAAGCCCACCCTTGCCAAATCGACAGAATGAAGGCTGCTCTCCTCCTCTCCGCCCTGGCCTCCGCCGCCGTTGGTGTCACGGCCACCGAAGTGCTCAAGGTCGACGTCACTCTCCCCGTCAAGTGCGAGCGCAAGACCGAGTCGGGCGACAGGGTCCAGATGCATTACCGCGGTACCCTCGCTGCCTCGGGCGACGAGTTTGATGCCAGTACGAGTGTCCCTTCGGCCATTGACCAATCCCATGAAGCATTGTGCTGACGCTCACTACCCAAAGGCTACAACCGTGGCCAGCCCTTTTCCTTTACTCTGGGCGTTGGCCAGGTCATCAAGGGGTTCGTGTCTAACCTGCCATGCGATTCGTAGGATCATTGAGCTAACGGCTGACAAAGATGGGACGAGGGACTCATCGACATGTGCATTGGCGAGAAGAGGTCAGCCATCCAAGCCCAAGGCACCAAAGACACCAAGACGATTACTGACAGCTTCTAGGACCTTGACTATCCCTCCCAGCCTTGGCTACGGCCAGCGTGCTATCGGGCCTATCCCCGCTGGCTCGACTCTGAGTATGGTTCTACCCTCAACGTCTGCTGTGGTACACCGACTAATCTATTTATACGTACAGTCTTTGAGACAGAGCTTATCGGCATCAAGGGTGTCCCTACCCCCGAGAAGATTGAGACGATTGAGGCCAAGACTGCCGCCGAGACCAAGGCCGCCGCCGAGGAGGGCGTGGCAGGAAAGGTAGCCAGTGTCGTTGCGGATGCTGCCGACGCGGCCGCGACCATGTTGGCCGATACCGATGACGTCCAGGCCCACGAGGAGCTGTAAATGCTCCAAGCTGATATGAGTAACACGGGGTACATTCTGAACAATACTGGGACCCATGGTCTTAGACATGTCCCAGGGCAGGAGAAGGGCGAGGTCCACTGTTGCCGAATGGATGGCTCAGCTACTACCGGCTGTTAAGGTGATCTTTTATAGGCATTATTTGGGGTTCTGTGAAAATTAGATATCCTCTTGGCGTCAATAGAGTCAACTTTGCACTCCTACATTGGTGGTCATGTTGCGTGCTGTGCTGTAGGAACCAGCCAACCAAACGGCATCAGTGCACCTGTTCACAAACAGGATTACTCAGTATGCGTCACAACGACTGGTAAAGCCCAGCAGACAGCTCGTGACTGGCAAGCTTTCCAACGCGCGGATAAGACATGATCCAGGATTGTCTACGAGATCTGTCGAGCGATAACCAAAGGGCCACGCGGTCGTATCGAGGCGAGGACGTTGGCGAGAAGTGGAATTAAGGTTCTTGACCGCTGAGTTCTATGGCCCAAAGAGGAAAGTCAGCTACTACAGTAAGCCCAGCTCTCTGACAACGCGGTTGCAGGACGGCTATGAAACAGGCAACCTAAAGCATGCGCGATGGATACATCTGGGCTATGACGCAAGTTGGCAATTGGCACTCTGAGGTAGAGAAAAGTCTTGTAAAAAATAAGATAAAAATCAAGGTTTGTTGTGTGTTTGAACGATGGATTTCCATAAGAAAGGCAGACAGGTAGGTGTTTGCAAACCTGCCTATCAAGGTAACTTAGGTATGCCCTTGAGGTGACATCTTTTCCACGGTCGCCTCTGTGAAAGCAATCTATCTGCTACAGGTACGGATATGCACTTTGCAACTCATTGTGCTTCAGTTGGCCCACGTATCTCCTCCCCAGGCGTGGAGATGCGCACAGGGAGGCCCATGACGTGTATTGTACGAAAGGGCAAATAAGAAGGGGTCAGTGGGTATGTCAGTCTCGACTTACTGTAATTGTACCCGCTCGGGAAGGGAGCGGGAGCTACAGAATAACTGGGGATGTGGTTTTGGGGGCATGACGGGAATGTTCCGCTAGCCACGGAGTACGGAGTACGGAGTACAGTATTACACATGTAGGGCTATGAATCGAGGAGGCCTCACGATGGTGAACCTGGCTTATAGTGTGCCGTTTGCACGCTGTGCATAGTGTTGATTGTGGCAGCTGGCAACACAAGTCGCCGCCTCAGTTTGATTGAAGACTCCGGTGAGCCCGCCCTCCCCGACGGAAATGGGGACTCTTGGCGGAACAAGCTTTGGGCTACGCCGGGATTGCCAGACAGGGGAATGACGGAGAAGCCCAAGTGAAGTGACCAGCCAGAGCCAGAACAGGTCTTCTCCCGCCCTCGGTGCTGCGCATTCTGCGTTGTCTCACAATCATCCACGCGATCCCTGGGTTGTGAGTGGTGGTGCCAAGAAAGCCAAGCGGTACCGGCGATGACGAGCCGAGATCGATGCAATATGTGAGCTGGCAGTTAACTTGCCATGTACAGTACTGTGGACAAGGAGACAAGCCATGCATCCAGTTGCAAGGCCGAATGCCCCCCCCCC
>QUZD01000019.1:79995-224713 GCA_003693505.1 Pseudonectria foliicola
CCCCCCCCCCCCCCCCAGGCTTGCCTGTCTATATCGTCTATATCCATAATCTGTACAATTGGTCCAGACTCCAGGGGCCGACGGTACTGTTGCAACATCGACACGGCCGCAATTTGGTGATGGGCCCGCACGGGCTGGCATTGCCATCCTGTGTCAACCAATCTGCAAGTTACTCCGTACGCATCCATTGTCGTAATCCCTTGCTCCACCAGATCTGCACCGCAGCTGTTTCTGCTTTCCTCTCACTTCGTCTTGTTCCGTTCTTCTTTTAAGGTTCGCACCGGCTTCCTCCTGCACCAGCACCGCCAATTGATTGCTTGGCTTGCTTGGATCCATTCTGTTGCTGGCTGATTAATTAATATGTTCCCGGCCTCCCAGTGACGCCCCAAGTGACACCCCGAGTGACACCAACTTTTCGAGATCCCTCCCGCTTGGCTCTCGACCTTGGCGGCGCTGCTGGCTTCACCTCCCTTCTCCTTGGCATCTCCAGGCAAGATGCCGCTGAGCCTGTCAAAGCAACGCTGGGTCGACTTGCTCGACGACAATCCCCGCCTGGCGGCTGTTCTGAAAAAGGTTCGATCCTTCATCCCGCCCGTCAATTTCATCACGCTCCACTACACCTACTTCATCCTATCGTCCGTTGTCTTCTCCCTCATCTTTTGGGGCTCCAGCAAGCCGCACAACAACGTCGACTATGTCGACAGTCTGTTCCTCGTCGTCTCCGCTCTGACCAACACCGGCCTCAACTCTGTCAATCTGAGCACCCTCACGACATGGCAGCAGGTGCTGCTCTGGTTCCTCTTCATCCTGGGCAGCCCCATATGGATCTCCCTGTGGACCGTCATGGCCCGCAAGCACGCTTTTGAGAAGCGCTTCGACAACATTGTCGAAATCGAACGGGAGCGGAGACGGCGCGCCGCTGCCATGAAGGGGCCGGGCTTCCGCCGGTTCCTCTCGTTGGAGAGGTTCCGGTCGAATCCTCCTCCCCCGGGCATCCTGTCAGGCCTGGGCACCCGCCAACCGCCCACCATCATAGAGGAGGAACCCAATGGCATCGGGAATCACAAGCCCGCACATCTCTTGCCGCGTCCCATGTCGGCTCCAGGGAATGGTGCCCCTTCCTTCAGGTCTGCGGATGATGCGGCCAGCAAAACAACAACGCTGGCTGTGGAGTTGCCCGTGTCGCGTGACCGCGTCTCTTTTGCCGAAACCAGTACACAACCAAACCCGGGCGGAGGCACGTCGTCCATCTACCAGATACACAGCAACGGCGGCGATAATCACGCGCGACGGTCCTCCCACGATTCCGCCATGTCCAATGTTTCCGACGAGTCCGTGGATCTCCTGACGCACTGGAAGCGGGTTCTGGGAGGTGTCAACGTCAGCCAGAGAGGCCAGTTCTTCGACCTGAGCTCCGACGAGCGCGAGGTCCTGGGCGGCTGCGAGTACTGCGCCTTGAAGATCCTGGCCTTTACGGTGCCCATGTACGGCTTTCTGTGGCAATTTCTGGCCGCCGTGGCACTGGGAGCGTGGATCAGCCAGCACAAGGCCGATGTGGCGGCCGAGGCTGGCACCAACCCTTGGTGGATGGGCATCTTCCTGTCCATCTCGGCCTTCAACAACGGCGGCCTGACGCTCAACGACACCAACATGTCCGCTTTCCAAGGCTCATATTTCCCCTTGATTGTCGTGGCGCTGCTTATCCTGGCTGGTAATACCGCATACCCCATCTTCCTGAGGCTCATCCTTTGGACCTTCAAGAAGCTTTCGGAGCGCGCACCAGCTTCTCCCGTGAACCAGCTATGGAAGGAGACGGTCGAGTTCATTCTCAAGTACCCTCGTAGAGTGTACACGACGCTGTTTCCGTCCCGCCCGACGTGGTTCCTGGTTGGGGTTCTTTTTGTCACCAACATCATCGACTGGGCCGCCTTTCTCCTCATGAACATCAACAACCCCGCAGTCGAGAAGCTGCCGGCTGGCGATCGAGTCATGGCTGGTTTCTTCCAAGCCATTGGTAAGTCCACCATCCTGCCCAAGATGTCATAACCGCTGACAGCTAGGATAGCCGTACGCGCCGCCGGCTTTACCGTGATTTCCATGTCCTCTCTCTACCCTGCCACTCAGGTATTGTTCCTGGTCATGATGTACATCTCCGTGTACCCCGTCTCCATCACCATGCGGCACTCCAACGTGTACGAGGAGCGTTCTCTCGGCATCTACGAAGACGATCCGGCGCCTCCGGACGAGCAAGAGCCCGACGACACCCAGCACGAAGTCGTAACGGACGAGGCAACCGGTCTTCGGCGTCTTCGTCGGCGGCAGACGGCAGCCGTGATTGGAAAGACACTCAAGAGATCCGTCACGTTCCACGGTGTTGGTGCCTCGGGCCCGCCCAAGGGCCCGGAGGACAACTCGACCATTTCCTTTGTCGGCCAGCAAATCAGAGGTCAGCTGGCCCACGATCTGTGGTGGCTTGTCATACCCTTGATCGTCATCCAGATCATCGAGACGGACCACTTCCTCAAGCGACCCGTCGCGTACAGCATGTTCAACGTCCTCTTCGAAGTCGTGTCAGCCTATGCGTGCGTCGGCCTGTCCATCGGCCTGCCGGACCAAAACTACAGCTTCTCCGGCGGATTCCACCGGGCTAGCAAGGTCATCATGTGCATAATCATGCTGCGAGGCCGGCATCGTGGCTTGCCTGTTGCCTTGGATAAGGCTGTTAGGCTGCCTGGTGAACATCTTCACAAGGAAGAGGATGTCGACGCCAAGATCAGGCGTGCCAAGACATTCCGCATATAACCACATTGTTTCGATTTTCCTTGATTAGACATCGTGCAAGTAAGGCGTCGCACTTCAAAATGGGCAAACATTTCCAGAGGCCAAAAAAAATTGTATAGACATGATAAAAATATACAACAGTACAGAATAGAGGAACAAAGTCCATGTCGTAGCTCGTAAAAGGAATTGCCATCTTTTATCCAAAACGTAGTCTCGTCTGCTTCGGATCCTCGACCCGAGGCCGCCCCCTCTTCTTCTCCATCACCCGGGGCTTCTTGGACTCTCGTGCCGTGTCCCTAGACGATGATGGGCCGCCATCTGCTTGTACCGCGTCACGAATGGTCTGCCGCGATAGACAGAGATCAATGTGCTCGTTGAAGAGTCGCTCATCTGACGTCTGGGGACGACCACAAATGGGACAATCCCACTTCTCCTCTTCTGGGAGGGCATCCTCTTTCTGTGGGTTCGGGACAATTTCTCTCCCATGCCTGGCGTAGGGAGATACACTGGGGGAGCCCTCTTTAGGCGTTACAGAAGGGTTTGCGTAGACAGCGTCGGTGTCGGAGTTGCTCAACTCGTCCTCGGGCCACTCCTCCCATTCCTCCCAACCATATTCACCAGCGGCCGAGGGGGCCTTTCTCTTCAGGCCAAGGTCGCTTTGATCGTCGGCATCGGACTTGCGAGAGCGGAAGCCGAAGAATGCCATGGTGTCTGGCTTCTTGGTGCTGACAAGTTGGGTACATCGAAGGCCCATGAGGCGCAGCTTTAGACTGGGTATTTCCTGCTCCATCTTGGTGAGCATGGGCAAGGCATAGTTGTAGAGATCATCGGCGAGCCAGATGGCGCGCGGCACAACGGCCTGGCGAGTGAAGCCCTCGTACGTGTGGAGCTTGACCTTGAGGCAGAGGGTGCGCCCCTTAAATTCGGCACGGCGCATTGCTTTCTCGAGCTCTTCGGCAGTCCACCGCAGTTGGGCGCGCAATTTCTCTGGATCGCTCATGTCGCCAAAGGTGCTCTCGCTGCCGATGCTCTTGCGTTCGTACTCTTCGGCAGGCTGAATCTTGGTGCGCCCAAGACCAAGGTGACAGCGAAGAAGGAACTCGGAGGTCTTGCTGCCAAAGAGGGGCTGAAGGAACTGGCGTTGCGAGTAAAGGTCACCGCATGTCTTGATGCCTACCTCGCCGAGCTGACGCTCAAGAACGCGCCCAATACCGTTGACTTTGCGAGTGGGCAAGTCACGCATAAAAGATACGATGGCATTGCGATCGCTCGGGAGGAGATACTGCCCGTTGGGTTTGTTCATGTTGGAGCAGATCTTGGCGAGCTTCGCGTTGGCTGCAATGCCAGCCGAAACTGTAATATTGGCTTTCAAATGAACTTCATTTCTCATCTGCTCGACAACATCAGCCGGCTTCATGTCATGCTCCTGACAATATTCCGTAATGTTCAAATAGGCCTCATCGATACTGGCGCTTTCGAAACGCGGGTCATAGTCCACTAGAACCTCTCGGACTTCGTTGGCCTTGGCGTTATATTTGGTAAAGTCTGGTTTGATAAACACCAGCTTCGGGCACAGCTTCTTGGCCACGAATCCGGCCATGCCGGAGCGACAGCCATATTGCCTGGCCACGTAGTTACACGTGGTCAGTACGCCTTTGCCCACGGCAAAAGGCACCTCCTTTAGCTCAGGACGATCGAGCTGCTCAACAGCGGCATAGAAGGCATCACAGTCCACATGAACAATGGTTTGAGTCAGATCCCGAGAGACCTCCAGTTCGGTGATGAGACGATCTGCATTGCGCAGCTCTCGAGTAAGGTCCTGTTGCTCGAGGTGATGCTTCCGACGAAGAATCTGCTCAATCTTTTGAGTCAGGACCTTGTCTCGAACTTCTTCATGATTGAAGAATTTGGATCCCTTGGAGGCATTGTATATAATCTCAGAGACCTGAGTCTAGGTTAGTGGCGAGAGTAAGATCCATTTCCAAAAGCACACACCTTGCTTTGGTCGACCTTGTCTTGACCTGCTTTGAGGAGGGAAGGCCCTAGAAGGGAATATTTGAGTGTCTTGAGTTTATCATCGTCGGTTGCATCGACAGTGCCCTCGAGAGTGTCCTCGAGAGCATTCACAAGAGCTTCGTCGAATGTGTCGTTGGGCAGCACCGGTTCCCCATCAGGTTCTGGAGATGTCATTTTGGGCACGAAATGGACACTGAGTGACAGCTAGAGACTACCACGGTCCTAAAGAGCAGCTGCATCATGAGGCTCAACCCAAGGGCCACACTGATGACCGTCGCGTCTGGAGTTGAAGGGGAGACGTGACTTTTGCCCTGCCGTCATCAACGCGCGTTCTGACAAGACACGGAGTCACGTGAGCACTATCCACCAGAGACCCCTGTTCTGGATGTGGAAACGTCATGAGACAACTTCAACTACAACCAAGGGTCTACCCACTGTGATTGGCCGGCTAAGCTTCAATCCCCCTCTTGCACTGGGCGTTTAAGCGCCGACATCTTTGACTACCTGCAGGGTCACATATGCAAATGGCGCTCGTTGGAGGGTTGGAGGAGATGTTGATCACCCAAAGTGGCGCACAGGATGCGGTACAAAACCCAAGCTGCCCGCAAGTCGCCGGGCGGACCTGTTGTGCCTCCTCCTGCTCTTCCTCGTGTCTTGGCTGTGATCGAGTTCTGCGCAAGGACCGGACACGGCTACCGCGATACACGTACGGGAAGCTTGCTGTTTCCCTACTTAGTGCCATTGAAGACTCAGTGAAGGATTCCGCCCCCCTGCTGGCTGACCTAGCAAGATGGCGACTCGCACCGGAGAGGAGAATGTCGCTACGCTGTAAGTCGAGCAGCTTTCGTGTCACCCAATGCTCGAGCCAGCCAAATACTCATCGCGCGACAGCTTTGGAGACATCCATTACTTCTATAGCCCTGCTGAAGTGGAACCCCGCCATCATCGGTTCGACAAGGGCTCCTATGTCTACCTTTTTGAGAATGCTGGCGAGAGACGCTGTCGCATTGAGATTGCCAATCACCCTGGCTCTGAGGACCAAGATGCCTTTGAAGGATGTGAGCTCCTCCTTGCCATAATGCTGTCGGAGGAGATCCAGATGGATTGACGAGATCTTGCCCTTAGTTCTCGACCAGACTCGGGTTCACTACTCATACAACCACCACTGTATGGTGTCCTTGACCGTGTCCGACTCAGTCGACCAGAACGAATGGCATCTACCGACTTACGACCCGCGCAATGAGAACAAATATCACTACAAGCTCCACTCGCTCGACATCTACTTCCGAACCCGAAATGATGCGCTTCAATTCGTCAATGGCGTACGCAGAGTGCTTCCGCCATCGCAAGTCGAGGTGCTGGACGAGCCCGCCCCGCCCACGCAGGTCGCGCCAATGAGCTCCATTGTCCAGCAGCTGGAAAACGTTGCCATCTCGGATCCGCAGTATGGCACGCCCAATGCTTCTTCCCAGCGCAGCTCCCAAGGATTCGCGCCTCCTCCCACGGCGCCGGCCGCTACCGCCCAGGCGCCCTCCGTCGGTGCCCCGGGAGCTGCACCGGGAGCACCGCCGGGCTCTGTGCTGCCGCCGCCGCCGCCTCCGCCGCCTCCAGCCAGTTATGCGCCGATAGCCTACAACCCGGCCGCGCCCCCTGCGCCGGAGGCCATAAAGCACCGGGAGAAGACGCCTCCCCCAGATGAGGACCCGCTGAACCCGTTAGCTGTGGCCGTTGCATACGATTACCACAAGCAACCTTTTACACCTGGCATGCCGCCGCCTTCCCAGTTTCCTCCTGGTGGAATGGCCAGCCCAGGCCTACCTCCTCAGTTTGGCGGCATGCAAGCCACGCATCCGGGCCTCCAGCGTGCCGCGACGATGCCAGTTCAGCCTCCTATGGGTAGCCCCTACGGGGCCAACTTTCCCGGGTCCCCGGGGTTCCCACCACAGGCGCCCCCTCCTCAGCCACAGTCCCAGCCCCCTCCGTCGGCCACGATCCCGGGCATGCCGCCGCCGCCGCCGTCGACGCCCGGCAACTACTCCCAGTATACGTATGGCCAGAGGAGCCAGACACAACCAGCGATGGACTACTCGGTCCACCAGCAAGTATACCGGCCGACGCAAACAGAAGTGACCAACGCGCCGTTGGATGTGGACTCTCCAAACTACCAGGGCAAGGAGCCGAAGAACCGACTCGAGGCCCATGCAGGACGAGTGGAGCGTGGCATGTCAGGCATGCTCAGGAAGTTTGAGAAGAAGTTTGGCTGAAGGAGACCTTGGCAAGCTTGGGAAATGATGCTGATGCAGCGTGATTGGAATTCGCGCGCAGGAGTCTGGAGCACGAAATGTTTAATTCCTTGCAAATGTAGTTCTGTTCTGTATCTCGCCACGTAACTGCCCCATGCCAGAGGCTCGTGGAGCTTGACAAGTGCGTTTCAGAGTAGACAGCGAAGGCGGCATTTTAAGCCATGTCCAAGCGGGTACGACCAGGTGATGTGCAGATGACCCAGCATGGCCAACGCACAGATTGTTGGAATATGCCTAAATCCTTCCACTGCGTCTCATTTGCGGGGGGCTGTTGTACGGGAGACGATGCTTCAACGCTGCTGTGATGCATGCGGGTTGTGGCCACGGATTTAACATCTGCACGACAACAACCACTTCCCCGGTGACGAGAATGGGAAAGCGTGACCCGTATGTACAAGTATGTAGCAGAAGGACGGGGGCCCGGCGAATGGAATCATGAGAGCATGGTCAAAAAGCAAAGCAATTCGCTGTCAGCCTTGTAAGCTCCGAATAGGCCGTTACCTACCCAAGGGGGGATGGTGTTGATAGCATCGGCCACACGTCAGCCACAATGGCTTTTGGCTTCACAGGGTGACGAGCCACTTTTGCCACTCCACTGAACCAGGCCTAGGCAAATGAGAACGCATAGATCCAGGAGTTCGTATTTGCTTGTTTGTGTGTGTACCCATCTCGTCTCGTATCATGTTGGTACCGTACCGGTAGCATCCTGTACAGTGCAGTGCAGTCAGTCATCTGGGTGCCGGCGATCAACGATTGCGTGTCGCCTCGCTTGACGACTACAATATCATGTATACCGGTAACCAGTTGACCAGTCCCAGTCAAGTGTTGATGGGCACGCACATCATCAGTGGAATGCTCCCTGAAGACGCCACGCTTTGGGCGCTGGGATCAAGGTGGATCGCCGGGTTTTTGATGTCATCCCTCAGCGGCGGAGCGTCGGTAGCGCCGGGGACCCCCCCGCTGACAAGCCTCAGAGCTACTGTAGTCTGTAGTCTGGAGCTCAGCTTAGTCCAGTCAAGCCTTGCAACAAGTCGGGTTGCAGTCTAGGCCAGAGCCCCCGAGATTCCTGTCCTGACGACGCGGCGCAGCCGGGACCACTGGGGCAGACCTTGGCTCGTCTTGCTGGCATCCCGCCATCTCGTTGCTCCGTCATCTTGGCTGTATCGATCCAGTGATATCCATGGTCCTTCACTGCTGCATCTTCCTAGGACATCTACAGCTACAATCTAATAGCTACCAGGTATCCATTACAAATCACAAATCCAGAGGAACAAACAGAAGCGAAGAGCTCGGGACGAAGAGCTCGGGACGCAACAGAAAAAATCAGTGCGTAAGCTGAGCTAGACGTCGCCAACCACCCAAAACCCGCAACCCCAGACGATCCCAACCGAGCGGGCCACGCTTGGCCAACCAATCCGCAAGCCAAGAAACGAGGTCTGGAGGCCTGGATTTGGGGACCAAGCCGGACGCTCGTTCGGCGGCTGTGCCTGGGAAGACGTTCTCGCCTGAAGAGCTGCTGCTGCTGCTCCGCGCTTGTTGCCGCCTCCGTTGACCTTTACAACAACAACAACAACACCACACAGCACCACCAGCATCTGCTCTGCTCAAACCCACCTTTGCCGCTCGCTCCGCACCTTTTGGGCACCCCAATACTCTACTGGAGCTCTGCATGGTGCAGACGGGCAACCCGCCATGTTCATACCAAATCTACCCCTCGTGAGATTGCGTGGCTGGGATACGGGCCATGACCTCGTTTCACGCGAGCCAAAGTCTCGCAAGTTTGACACAAAGGCGATCATCTTCACTGTACGTCCACGTCCATCTGCGAGTGGTCGTTTTGGCAATTTCGTTCGACCATCTCACAAAGGATTCGATCTGCGCACTCTTGTGGGGGTGTGCCCTGCTAACTTTGGCCTTTTACAGGTTGTCGTGGCTGTCGTGGCCATTGCTCTCACTACCGTCGCTTACATTCATTTTCGTCGAAGAGCCGCAAAGGGTCGAAACAAGGCAAGCAAGAAGCAAGGGGATGGCGTTTTCGGCCGGGTGTTTGGAAGACTGCGGTTGGGCAAAACTCGATACCAGCAAACGTCCGGCGAGGAAGGCCCAGATGGCCAAGACCGATCCGATTCGAACTCCCGACGCAACCGCGACTCCCAGCAAGGCAATAACGGGAACGGCACCGACTCTGCGGCAGTGGACCGTCACGTCTCGGTACGATCGGTCATGACGCTACCCGCCTACCGTCAGACGGCAGACAACGGCGAGCAGGTCCTTGGGCGAGAGGGCGAACGGGATGGCGTCGACGTGGTGGTGGATCTGCAGACGGCCGAGCGCGACGAAAATCTGCGAGACGAGGAGATGAACGCAATGTACTTGATGAGGGTTGCAAGGCGGGAGCAGGCAGCCGAGCGGGAGAGGCGTCGCGAGGAGCGCCGCCTAGCGCGAGAGCGCAACGACGTGCGCGCACTTGAGCAGATCCGGGAGAGGACGATTGCCGCGCGCAGCAACACCACCATTGACGAGCTTCGAGAGACGGTGGACCGAATCAAGGACACCCGCCAGCGGTCGGCATCGAGCGTATCCTATGCAGACGTCGGCATTGCCCGCCACGACGGCACCAGAATCAGGGCCAACAGCACCGAGAGCGAGCGCATGGGGCTGCTCTCGGACGCCGCCAGCATACAGACAGCAGCAGGCAGGCAGTCGCCCTCGCACAGCCATGCCCGTGGGCGCGCGGACTCGGCAGCAAGCCAGAACAGCGAGTTCCCGTCGCTGGCGCCCCGGCGATCGAGGGGCAACTCGCAATCGACGCTGCGGCGCATGTCGACGGGAGACGGCCGCTCGAGCCAGAGTCCCGAGGGCGACGTGGGCGACGAGCTGATGCCGCCGCCGCCAGAATACGAAAACATTCCCCTCGACGAGGCCGAGCGGTCGACGACGCCACTGCACGAGCCTCCGCCAGACTACCCTGGGCCGTACCGATCACCATCCCAGAGGACACAGCCCGGCGATTCTCGAGACCCTTCGCCCACTAGCCCTTCGGGCCGGCGCGTCGGAGGGCCCCCCCAGCTCCCTAGCCTGGTGACAACTCAGCTGCCCGAGATTGTCATTGAGCCAGTGAGCGCGCACCCCCGCGACCGTGATTGATGAGCCGACGGATTTCCAACGTTGACCTTGTTCTTTTTCTTCATCCCGATTATTTGATTGAGTTCCACAGCAGCAACAGCATGGCGTACAGGGTCCAAAGTATAATGATATCTACGAAGTGGGATGGCTTGGGTGCGTTTCTGATTGACTCAGAAGCAATGACGAAACATATATGTTGGATACTGCTTCACGACTTTGATTTTGGTACATATACACAAAGCATACGCGTAGAGCAGGTGGCCTGGTCAGAGCAGCGTATCGCTCCCTGCGAGGAGTTTCAATGGAATGACCAGTAACGGTCGTAGGCTGTTTGACAGCCGTCGTCTATAGTCTTCGGTAGACAACTGCTTGGGGATAGTATCAAGCTACCTTGATCACACGTCTTTGTCTGCTGCTTCTGATGTGAGATTTCCTCAAGCTTGGTCGTTGTTCCTCTCCTGGTCGCTGAGGCATGCCATTACACATATCATTCATTGGACAAATTGTTAATCTCGGGGACTTTGACTTTGATTGTCTCAGACGTTAGGCTTGCCCGCAGTCACATGCTCGCCGCGTGGAGGGGCAAACCTGCTTCGAGTCAAAAATCCAGCTTGAGTAGGTATGGAATCGTGAGAAGTTTGAAGCCATTACAAAGTCGTCGGTATATCAGATGTAGTGAGCTGTCTGTATGAGTCGGCTGAAGTTGCCAGGCACAGAGAGATGAATACTAGAGAAAGCGCTAGTTCACCGATAGAAGCTGGATACGAGAACGGTAGGGAGGCAGATGTCTTGGTCAGCGGGCACGTGGCGGGGGGTTTGGAGGCTGGAGAAGCTCATGCATATGCGTCTCTTTCGATTTGTCGATATCAATAAACATCGATCGAGCATGACTAGCTAGCTCCAACTGACAACTGATGGTGACCCTGGTCTGGCGGCCTGGCAGCCTGGATCCCAGCGTTGGCATAATGATGCTAGCTAGCTAGCGGTTGGCGTCTCGAATTGGGTCATTTGCGTACCGGGGGATTATCAATCGTCAATATTGAGTGTGTGTGTGTGAAAGAGAGAGAGAGAGAGAGACAGCAGACGGTGATTGTGTTTGAGAGACTCGATCCCCAATGGGGCCGTTTTCGCAGACAGACAAAAGAGCGGTCTTGCGGTCTTGCGGCAAGCGATCGAATAGCAATCGACCAATCGACCAATCGACCAAGCAACCAGACAAAAGTCTGGGCGGCTGGCCAGCAAGAGAAGCTGGCAGAAGGGACAAAAAGGCTTAGCAAAGCGTTAGCTAAGCTGAGCTGACGCCGAAACCCCCGAAAAGAGGGGCCGGGTTCCAGCAACCAGCAATGCAGTGGAGTTTTCCCAACGAACTCAGCGGCTCGAGGTTCTGCATGGCGGCCGACGCGTGCGCGCGCGCTTGCCTACTAAGAAGCACATAAGCTCTTGGAAATCAGCCGCCACCCAGCGTGGTGATCCGAGCGGGTAGGATCTTACAGTAGGCTGGCCATGGGGTGCTGGGTTTTTCGGTCCTCGGATCATGCCGTGTAAGTGCAGATGGGAACAGAGCGTACAGATTAGAGGAGGAGGAGGAGGAGGAGGAGGAGGAGGAGGAGGAGGAGGAGGGGATGTGTATATCCGGATTCGTATTCAGGGAGACATGCCGTTAGATCCTTTGTACGCCTACAACCATACCGTAGGTACTTACTGTACCTCACCTACCTTACCTTAGGTATCTATCCACTTTGGAAGGTATCCTACTCCGTATATACTGGACTGGAGTATGCACGCTGCAGGGCAGTTGCATGTGTTCAAGCCGGCAATTGTCCCATCTTGGGGGCTTCACGGTGCCTGTCCCCAATGTCCCCAATGCCCCCAATGGAAGCGGGAAGAAGGCGCTCAAGGCGCTGTCTGGCATGTGGGTGGTGGATCGATCAACACCTATGGTTCATCGATGACATCGACATGGGCCGGCCCCGGCTGCTAGGCCCGATTATCACATCACGGCATGGCATGGCTGCATGGGTTGGATTAGTCCGCCGTTAGTGAGCAGCATCCCGCCGACGTGGGTGGGGAGGTTTGCGCCTCCACTTTATCGCCGGAGACAGACACGGAGGGGTTACGTATAAGAACTGCGAGACGGGCCACCACTTCTTGAGCTCCCCTTCTTTCTGGCCATCGCAAACCGCCTCTCTACGACACCCATTCCCGTCCCGTCTCTTCTCTTTCTCTCCCCTCGAGATACCACCAAACACCGTCACAATGGCTCCCAAGATCGCCATCGTTTACGTATGTTCATCCCGTCCTGGCCCGCTTCCCCTCACTCCTATCCCTTTTACGACTGCTGCTACTGCTGCTACTGCTGCTACTGCTGCTTCTGCTGCTGCTCTACGCCTCTGGTATCGCAATTGGCTAACCTCCCGTCCAGTACTCGATGTACGGCCACATCAAGCAGCTGGCCGAGGCTGAGAAGGCCGGTATCGAAAAGGCCGGCGGCTCTGCCGACCTCTACCAGATCGCCGAGACTCTCTCCGACGAGGTCCTCACCAAGATGCACGCCCCCGCCAAGGCCGCCGACGTCCCCGTCCTCGACGACCCTGCCGTCCTCGCCGGCTACGATGCTTTCCTGCTTGGTATCCCTACCCGATACGGAAACTTCCCCGCCCAGTGGAAGGTATGTTCAAACTCAACCTGCCAAGACGTTGCTCCGGCTCTGACATTGGTGCCTCTCTAGACCTTCTGGGACAAGACTGGCGGACAGTGGGCTTCCGGTGGCTTCTGGGGCAAGATGGCCGGCCTCTTCATCTCCTCCGCCTCTCTCGGCGGTGGTCAGGAGTCGACCGCCATCGCTGCCATGTCCACCCTCGCCCACCACGGCATCATCTACGTGCCCTTTGGCTTCGCCAAGGCCTTCCCCCAGATGACCAACCTGTCCGAGGTCCACGGTGGTGGCCCCTGGGGCGCCGGCACCTTTGCCGCTGGTGACGGCTCCCGCCAGCCCTCTGCCCTCGAGCTCGAGATTGCCACCATCCAGGGCGAGACCTTCTACCAGGTCGTCGCCCGCTCCTTTTCCGGTTGACTGCATGGCAGCAACGGCGTCGAGCCCCAGGAGGCCAAGCCCGCCGTCGCTGAGCAGCCCGCCGTCGCCGCGCAACCAGCTGTGAAGAAGGCGGCTGCTCCCCCCGCCAAGGCTGCGGACAACGAGCCCCAGGAGCAAAAGGACCTCAAGGAGGGTCCTTGCGGACTTCCTGCCAAGTGCACAATTCAATAAATGAAACAATTACCTACCTAGATATAAAGCGAAACAATATACCATGATTAATGTTTGAGAACGCGTCTACCAGTCACAAACTCGTCCAGTCCAAGTCTCGCCCGTATGCATACCCCTCCTCGATTGTAACCTTGTACTCGCGCACGGCGGCCTCGTCACACGGGAGTTTTTGATTTCTTTTCTTTGGATTACGTTCTAACAAGATTCATGAGCTTCTAGGTCCAGCCCAGCCATCACAATCTTCTTTCGCCAGCTTGAATGCTCCGGCTTCAAAAAGCATCCAAACATATTTGGGAAGGGTATCGAATATCTTCAACTGTCATTTCCTGCTCGCATCATTGTAACTCTTTTCTCTTTCCTTTGGAGGTGTCAACGGCGGATTCCATCGGCCTCGTTGGTCTCATCGCAATCAAGTCGTCATCGTGTGCTTGGCGTATGCTCGCCCCTTCAGTTAACCCCTATGAAGAGCCAGGCTGGACTATTTGTTGACTAGGTTCGTCTGCGAACCATACAACGGGTTCGGCTGGAATGAGGTACTGCCTTGCGGGTTTGTCTGCAGCTCTCCATCGTACTGCTTCTCCCGTGTCTCCTGGAAGGGCCGCGCCACCTTGACTTCGCCTCGGTAGATTTCAATGACGGATATCAGCGGCAAGATAAGCAGTAGCATCGACAAGAGCTGCCCAAAGCTCCACACCTGCTCGCCGTTGTCGCTGAGCTTGATGGAGGGTTTCCCGAAGGCCTGGGAGAGCAGGATGATGCGTACCGCAGCACCAATGGCAATGGCGGCCATCAGGAAGATGCCGCCGATCTGGAGGGGCTTGTAGAACCTCTGGCTCCGGCTTTGGAGATACCACGTGGCGAGACCGTAGATGATGCAATTTCCAGCAATGACGACAATGGTGCCGGCATAGGACAATGCAGCCGACGATGGCGCGCCCTTGCCCTTGATGTGCCATACGCAGGCGATTGGGAGCGTCTTGTCTGTCAGGCCCTTGCTGACGGCCTCAAGCACGAAGATGCCAGAGACACACGACAGGACCAAGTTGACAAACATGAGGATCTGGCGCATCCATCGGAGGACCCAGTCTCGACGGTAGTCCTGGACTAGGGCCAGCAGCGTGGCGTTGTGGGTGGCCATGGAGAGGAGAGATAGCATCCATATGAGGAAGAAATGGTAGGGGACCAGTTGATTCATCTTGATGAGCCCCACGCCTGTTTCAAGTCAGTTACGGGTGTTTCTGCCATGTTGAACCAGCCAGCCGTACACTGAATACCAATCCCTTGCATGATTTGGGAATCGCTGTAGCTGCTGAGGAGCTTCCGCCGGATCACCGAGTCTCTCCCGCGGAACTCGCCAAACATGACGCTGGCGGATAGGATCAAGGCCAGGAAGGCGGTGATCATGAAGGAAAGTAGGATCTAGAAATGCCCGCATCAATCTCTGTCTCCTGTTCTCTGTCCTCTCTTCTTCTTATCCTGGGAGAGGGGGCAGCTTGGCTCATTGGGCACCTACACCAGCGCCAGCAACGCCAGCGTCGCTGGGAGTTGGGGCATCTGCATCTCTGGTGCAGTTGGCCGCTTCGATCAAATTCATGATGATGACGACGGCAGTGGCCAGAGAGGCTGGGTTTCTGAGAGAAAGAAGGGCATCAAATTGTCAGATTGTCAAGTTGAGGAGTAGGTTGGGAAGGGAAATGGATATCTCCTTCGCCAGCCAATCTTGCGAAACGCCAAACTATTATGCGCGAGCGGGCCTCCAACACCGGGCGTATGACGTTGTTAGGCGCGGACCCCTGGAGATGAAACGGTTTCGGGTTAGGATCAGCGCAGCGCCCATCGAGTTACTGGCTGCCAGACGATGTTGACTTGCTAAGCTGGCTTGGCTGACACAAAGGGAGGCTGTGCAACTATAATGTACCTAACTTATGTCACTACAGTACAGATTACCTATCAACCAGACACCTTATGTATTCGTGATTTGACTGCCAGCAAAGAAAGGTGAACCACAGGTTGTTCTTCAAGTTCAGGTCTTGCACCAAATGCCCTTTGCTGAGGCACGCATCATCTTGCTTTCGGCTGCTTATCAGATACCTGACTAGGTACTCTGTATTGCAGTCTTCTTTGTGCTCTCCCTCCCGTACCTGCCGTAAAGTAGGGCGGTTCGTGCCTGACTAGTCATCGACCTAAAGCTGGCCGGCCTATCGTTAGCGCCACGCCAAGTTCCTGCCTTTGCATCAATCCAATCCATCTGCCCACTCTTTCTTTGTCTGGCTTCCTTGCTGCGAATAGCATCAACAAAAGACAGTTTTCATTATTGTCCAACACTCTTATTCCCCTACGAGATTACGCCGCACTCAGTATTGCCGGATTAGTATTTCGGCTTATCCACCAGAATGCTCCTCTGATAACCACCACCCGCGACCCTTATCCCGTCTGTTCCTTCGACTTCACGCGGAAGAGTATTGCTCACGCGACTTGCAACCCATTTCAGCTTGGGATAGCCTTGATTTGGCACCCGGTCATGCTGGCCATTCGTCCTTCCTGATACCAAAACGCAGTATCTTGCCCTACCTTACCGCCCAAATGAAGACATGAATAGCGACTATTCCAGAGAAGGCTTTCCATCCAGGGAAAATGCGCACGAAAACAAAGAGCCATCTATGGATCATATGGAATAGACGTTGATCTAACCATGCCCTCTCCCCAGAGAATGCTGTGGCATCTACCCCCAGGTGGCGACTTGGCAGTCTGTTTCTATTTCTCGGCTTCATCTCGCAAGATTAGGAAGCAAGCAGAAACGCCTGTCCAAACGCCGCTAGCAAACATCAGCCGTTGCTTTTTTTGAACCATGATTACGCATGGGAACTTGAAGCAGTCGCCTAGCTGTGACCCTTGTTAGTGCCGTCCCAAGAAGCAGCACATTTGGCCACTTGCAGAAAGCAATCAAGCCATTGAGCGAGCAAGCTAGCAAGCAAGCTAGCAATCGAGCAATCAAGCAATCGAGCAATCAAGCAATCAAGCCTTGAAGCAAGCATACCAAGCCTCACAAGCCTCGTGCTTCGCAAGCCCCGTAAGCTACTGCTCACCTCAGCATTCGCTGTTCAGCTCGTACGTGGCGGCAGATCTTGGGCGGTGAGCCGATGACTGGCCGCATATCACGATGGTGTTGTTCATTACTATGCTCCTTATCAGCTGGGAACGAGCAACGGACTAACCCCATAACGCGAGAAACCAAGAGCAACGCGGGATGAAATGACTCGTATTCAGGAGGCGACTGATGAAGTGTCTTCGACCTAGGGTGGACACGATCTCCTAATACATCTTCTGTTGGATTCAGATCCTGACTAGAACCATTCAAGCGGCCACCTTCCCGAACCTCACCGACTGTGGAGACGAAGGAGGCAAAAGCGCTTTGGAACGGAGCGGAGCCCGAATGATTTCGGCAGCAAGATGAAGAGCTGCGGGCAATGAGGCTTTGGGGGCCATCGACTGATGCATTGAGCAGCAGAGGCAGGTGTGTTGGCCGCATGCGCAGTCGTCTTGCAGGGATGCCCTTTTGGCTGCCCAACAACGGACCCAGCAGTCTGGTTCGTCACAGTGATTACCAGCATGACCACATCAGCCATCCACTCACATGACAGAGAGGCGTAGGCGCAGGGCGGGGGAAGATTGGTGGTCCGCAATTGTCAAGGACGAGACGATGCATGGCTGGGGCCCATGATGTTATCTGTGTGCCAGGCCTAACTAGGAGTCCGGCTTTGCCAGCCCGGACTCGTCGTCTTCGGCACGCGGCCCACAGTGCCAGCCCACGGGGAGCTTGACTCCCCGATGTCTCGCGGCCGTCACTCTTCCCGACAAGTTTGCTTACGGCAGGTAGGCAGGCAGGCAAGCTAAGCCATCTATGCTGGCCTTGCTGTTGGTGCTGATGCTGGCGCTGGTGTCTGGTGTTGGCTTCGCTCCGTAGGTCCCTGTTCTCGATGATGCCTAATCCCAGTTTTTGACAGAGAATCCAATATCCGGGGCCAGTCCTTCTCCTTCTTCGACGACCCAGGTCTCAACCCTGCAGTGAGAGAGAGTGTTGTCCTCACTTCACCAACGAAACACAACCATCCAAGCCGTCCAAAGCAACACCTTCACGGTACACACCATCTCGCTCAGGCCTCTCGACCCATTTTGAGCGGATCAGGAGCAGCTCTCCTGCAGGTGGCTGTATTCTTGTAGACCCTCCATCGTCGACCCTGGCCAGCAATCTAACAGCCTTGTTGGTTGGTCGCCCTTGCCCTCACTCTTCCCCCCTCCTTATGTCTTTACACTCTGGATGCTGGTCCACAACTTGAATACTTTAATCACATATATCCCACCCGCATGAAAGTATCGAGATCAAATCTTCTTTTACACTGTCGTAAACCAAGATGATTGTTCTTCCTCGTCAGCCCATGGCTTCAGAGTTCAACTGGCCCCTACAACAGCCTGGGCTGAATACAGCAACCAATCGTCCTTCCTGGTCGCTTCCGAGATTACGCTTACCCGCCATGCCATCCCTGCTCGAGCGACTGCCAGACGAGATCCAGCGAATTGTCTACTCCAACCTCGACTACCAAGCACTCATCTACCTTTCGACAACGAACCGGTATTTCCATCGAGTTGTCAAGCCTCAGGTCATGGCAGATCCATGGGATAAGTTCGAATTTGTTATGCGAGCAGCCAAAGACTTTCCACAGCACCGACCGAGCGAAAAGGGACACGACCATCAGCCAGGGAACTTTGAGTGCTACATGTGCTTTCGAGTGCGAGCACCAAGACACTTTGACGCACTTCAGCCGCAGTCAGCCTATCTCGACGTCGCCGGCCGTTTAGTCAGAGACCGAGAGCCTGAACCAGGAGACCGGTTGTGTAACCTGCGACGGTTTTGCATCGACTGCGGTGTGCAGTCTGGTTTACACGGGCCTTCTGACTGTCTCACGACAAGGACAGGACAGGACCTTTGGGTGTGCCGGTGCCAGCGCGTGTGGGAAAAACCTCGATGCTTGAGGTGTTCAGACTGCGGGTCAGCTTGTCCGTTGCGACCGAAACGGAGATGGTGATGGCTATGCCTAGATCGAAGCAAACCCAATATAAGCTTGCGACAGGAGACAACCGAGAGAGCCCGACTGTCGAACCATTATGGAGTTGTTGAGTGACGGTACGACTTGCCGAAGGCGTCTCAAATTGTTTAGACGCCGATGACCTGGCCTATAGAATTCAAAATTATGCACTGGGTAGGTGGTATATTATGGAAGTCTGTGTTGACTGTTTGGAAGGTTCATGCAAATCAGATGGTGGAACCGGCAGCGGTGTTGGTATCTCAGGCGTTTAAAGGAGTTGTTTTTTTTACAAGTCGTGCTCAACTGACGAGGATGGATTAGAAGCAGCTACCTGCGTATCCAAACTAGACCTAATCTCACGAGAATGTTACGTTGGAGGGAAGCAGGCTCGGGGTTCTCGAGCGAGATTGTCTTGTCTGTGTCTCGCAAAGTTGATTGTCCCAGGCCAAATTACGGCAAATAACCACGATCCTTGTCTCTGCGAGCACACAACCAACACGGAGAAGAGGGGGTTACGACAGGGAGTTGCATCCAGACGGCTTGGGTCTGCACTCTTCTGTTTCGGGAGCCAACCGAGGCGACAGGGTTTGGCTGCGCCCCTTGCAAATGTACTACGTACTGCACCAAGGAGCGCTTGTTGTTTCTTCCTTGTGCGCTTAATCCCTTACCTCTGCCCGTTTTGACTGTGTTTATCTTTTGTTGAGTCTGCGTTGCTTGTCCCATTGGCTTGTGGCCATGATTGTGATTGCATATCCCAAGATAGTTGGTGGTTTGAGTTGCCATGGTTGGTTGTCATGTTGACGGAACTGCATCTGGCTCTACCAGATCATTGACCCCATTCCTAACCCTTCTTGTTCCTTTCTCAACTGCTCTTGCTGTAATGGGAAACTGCAAATTGAAAGCTTTGGAATTGCAAGTCGTGATTGATTCACTCAGCACATGCCTCTAAGGTAACATAGAGTTGGGCACTATAACATCAACCAGCACTTACGACTTGCAACTCGGCTTCTCTTCCTCCTAGGCTTGCTTTCCAACTCCCACATCATCACCTTGCCCTCTTCGACACTCTGGCTTGAGGCCCAAACGCCATGGCTGAGCCTGCGATACCCGATGAGCACGAAGCCTCGACGGTTCAAGGCACACGCCATGATGCGCAGCAGTCGGAGCGAATCGACTCGGAGACGATCATCGCCCTCGATGCAGAATCAGAGGCGCAGCCTGCGGGAGTCGTCGCCCGGGAAGACTCGCTCGGTGACCAGCGAGGGCGGAGCCCGGACAATGGGCAGAAGAGAGACGACTGGGAGTGCATTGCTACGGAGCTTGGCGGCACCTCGAGCTCGGAGCGCTGGAGCTTCACCTCGGACTCGGACTCGTGGACCGACTTCGAGGATGAGATGGACGGGTAAGTCTTTTCCGTGAGCCTGTCCCCTGAGGAACAGCTGGGCTGACTGTGATAGCTGTTGCCACGAGGCATCGTCGGGACGTCCGTCGCCAGTACCATCGCCGTGGCCTAACAACAACAATAACAGCATCACCACCACCTTGGAGAGCGCCCTCTTCAGCAACGCGCACTTCTGCATCCTGCCCTCCCGCATCGCCGGCTGGGGCGCCTTTGCAGCGCGTCCCCTGCGCCGCGGCGACGTGATCCTCGTCGAGCCGCCTCTCTTCACCGCCGACTCGGCCTCGCTGTTCCACGTCTTCGACGCCCTCGACGCACACACCCGCGCCGTCGCCTTTGAGCTCCACGCCAATGGGTACTGCAAGCCCGGCACGCCGCTTATCCAAGCCATCTGGGCGACCAACTGGTAAGTCCCACCCACCTCTCTCTCCATCCCCTCTTCCCCTTGCCACAATCGCGCGTCCCCAGGCTCATCTCGTGGCTCCTCTCCGCCGGCCCCCTTCGACCCAGCTTCTCCACGGGCCCCGGTACCGAGGCCGGCCTGTTCCCCGTCGCCTCGCGCTTCAACCACGCGTGCCACCCGCGCTGCAACGTCGCCTACCGCTTCGACCCGGCCGCCGGCCGCCTCGAGATGGCCGTCTGCGCCGACGACGTGCCCGCCGGCGAGGAGCTCACCATCTGCTACGGCGAGGAGCGCACCCCGCGCGACCTGTTTTTCCGGTACGGCTTCCGCTGTCGCTGCGGCGCTTGCCCCGGCATGGCTGAGGAGGAGGAGGATATGATGTGGTGAAGCCTGCTCGGTTGGGGGGAGGTTGTTGGCCTTGGGTTGATAGGTTCAACCCTGGTCGGATAATGGCCGACTCGGGCACGGGATTTACGGAACTATCGACAACCTCTTTGCAAGAGCCCACATCTGGGCACATTGGAAACTGTCAAGGTGAAGAGCCTCGCGGCAGGTAGACAAACATTCAGCATGGAGTTTGACATTGGAATAGTGGTATCTGGGTCAAAACTGGGCCAATCAGCAAATCTAATCATCAAGGCATTCTTTCGTAACATTGCAACCTGGCCGCGTAGGCCTTACAATCCACTTTCGCCCATGCCGCCTTCTTTCAACGCCCCCAGCAGCATTCGTGCAATATCCCGGTCACCCTGATCGTCCATGCCACCCATCTCGTCCCAGACCGTCTCGATCCATTCAGAGGAGACGTCTGGCATCGGTCCATCCAAGAACATGCCTTCATACTCGCCGGTCCCGGCGGTCCCATTCGTTCCAGTAGGCGACCTGTCGTCTACACGAAAGTTGCTGCCCTGCCCAAAGTCTCCTAGTCCGTAAATGCCTTCGGCCGAGAACGTGCCGGAGTTGGTTGCATGGTGGCTAGCACCCATTTGCGAGCTGATTCGGTGGCGCAGTGCAGCGAGGTCCGCATGATCCGAAGGTGACACGTGGGAGTCGGTCGGCGAAGACTGCGACTCGGAATCGGATGGGACAGTCTGCATGTGATCCGGTTGGGCTCCAAAGTCGATGCTGTTGTTGGGCGGGTGGTACGTTCGGTTTGCCTCAATCAGGCTCTTGAGAGGGCTAAACCCGCCAGTAAAGAGGCCGCGAAGACTAACGGGGAAATCGCCATCTTCGGGCAGCCGCCCTCTGCTGAGGCTGACATCGAGCGTCAGCGCAAGGCGCAGGTAAGAACTCGGCTGCAGGGCAAGTATGTCGGTCCAGTCGGTCACATTTGGATTTGCGTTGCCCTGCGGAGGGGTGTCTATCTGAGCAAGATCGACCACATGTCTGACGATCTCACTGACCCAGTCAACACCATCGTATTGAGGCTGGTATGTCTTCATGGCCTCGATCAAAATGTTGAGCCGACGCTGCTTAAGAGCCGACGCTGCATTGGAATCGAGGTCTGAGCCTTTCCGGGAAGACGACGACAGTTTGACATCCAAGATGTGAAGGATCAAGGGCAGGGCAGTGCAAGCAACGGCCGATATGGGCAGCCACCGGGCGAGTTTGAGATTGATCAGCTCCCTCAGGCATTCTGTTACACCCACAGCAGCATCCTGGAGTTCGTGCCGGTTCTCGTTGGTCGTAGCAAAATTGCGCAGCGAGTGATCGTTGCCGCCAGGAAGCGCTTGCCGGATAGCCAGGAGGAGGATCTCGTGGTGCGCGAGCATAACCCTTGCAGAGTGGTAGTACATGTACATGAGGTTGGTGTAGAGAATGACTGAATCGTGCTGGTACGTCTTTCTGCTGTCGCTAACACCCCTGGAGAAAGGGCTGCCTCCGTATACCGGGAAGCGCATCGTTGCCGACTTGTACCATCGCTTCAAGCTGGCCCTGCAGGCGCGGATTCGTTCCTCGTCACCGGGTTTCATCTCGCGACCCCAACCTGGGGCGTCGTCCTGTGGAAAAACAAGCATTAAGATGTCGGTTAGTACCACGTCAAGCTCGACAACCTGAACGGTGAGCTCCGCCAGACTCTTTTTCGTGCCCGGGTTATAGACCTTGGACCTATCAAACTCATCCTCAAGATCAGCAAAGCCGAGAAGTGGGTTAGAGTCAAAGTCAAAATGGTCCTTGGTAATTAGGATCGGCCGTCGCATGATTAAGCCCAGGGTGCGGTCTCGAATGATGCAGCACCACCAGAGCTTTTTGAGAATGTTTTGTTTCCGGTGTTGCATGGGATGCGTGCTCTGCGAGAAGACGGGCATGGCGGCATAGTGGTGAGCCTCGGCACTCCTTGCGTTTTGAATGGCAATGTTCATCCACAGTGTGTTTGGTTTCTTGTTTGTCGAGGGGGCCCAGAAGGAGAGCAGAAGGGCTGCCTGGGCAATGAAGACTGGGGATGTTTCCGTTTCGAAGTCGTAGAGGAGCTTGGCTCTGCGGTAAATGGCGGCTCTTGCTGCGCGAATGCTGGGATACCCAAGAGCTTTGATGGTCTCGCGGGAGACAAAGTTGCAGGAAGCAAAGAGGACAGCCTGGAAAACGAGAAGGGATATTTTCTCATTCGGATTCGTGGCGCTCGAGCCGTTGCAGTAGAAGTCCCAAAAGTCGCCCTCGTTGAGTAGCGGCTGCATGGCGTGGACGTGGAGGAAGTATTGCTGGATGAACTCGTCAAGGAGAGCGCGGGTAGGTACACGAAGACATCCTTGCTGTTCAAGGAAGTTGAAATCTTGTGGCGGGATGTTGGGAAGATTGCCGATTGTGATGAACGGATAGTAGGAATACGTGACATCTTTGGGGAGGCTTGACTGTCCAATACTGGCCCACTGATGATGTGCGGCAGGAGTGTGTTGCGGAGCATTATCTGGAACTTGAAGGAGTCAGCGAGGACATGCCATGTCTGTTGGAGCAGGGGGGGGGGCATACTTGACAGTGATGCCCGTGGCTCTGGGTCAGGCTGTTGAATGAATGGAGTGCGCGAGTCGAGACGATCGCTCACGCTCAGAATGCTACTTCTTCGATCATTCTCTACTGACATGCCGTCGTCCATGGGATCTAGAAAGTCTCTGGGAGAGTCTGGCGATTCATGGGATGGGAGTCCCGAGTTTGAGACACTGTCCATCCTCGACTTGACAACAGCCTCGGCCGTGCTGGGCCCAGATCCTACAGAAGAGGGCTGCGCATAGGGGGGCTGAGACACTTGGATGATCTCGGGGTTGGTTTGTGGCTTCCGGCTGTTACAGGATTTAGTTTGTTGGTCAAGACGCGACAGAGGGCGAAGCTATTGAGGAGGCTGCACACATACAGTCTTGAAGCCCTCCCAGTGACGACGCAAGCCTCGCTATCGAGATAGCAATTCATGCAAGGGCGTCCCCTCTGGGAGACATCGCAGCGGACCTTGCGGGCGCGACATGATAGGCAGGCCTTGGACGCTCTCTTGCGGGCTTTGCCAGCGGTCTTGGGTTTGGGGTTTGTGGGAGAATGCTGGTGGTGATGCGGCTCAGTCGGGGCGACTGCCGTGGCCATTTTGATGTGCTGGGTCGGGTGGCCCCTGGCGATGCAATGTAAGCGTCTGTCTGTCCGTCTGCTTGCCTGTCTGTCTGGAAAGGGGCAATGGTGGTTCGATTCCGATGCGTCGGTGAGAGGCGAGAGGATGGGGCAATTCAACGGGAGAGACGAGGACGAGGTTGAACGGGACAGGCGGATGGAAAGAAATGGAGGAGTCAGGTGGGCCCGCGGTGTGGGAGAAGGAGAACGGCAAGAACGAGGTCTGGGCAAGCAAGGGCCAAGGGGTGCATCTCCATGGACCACTACTACCAAGTTGAGTTACCTACCACCACCATTACAGTCGCCTAGAACACCATCTCTAGATCCAGCCAAGCGGGTGGATGGGTGGAATTGGAGAAGACGGCACAGCATTGTACAGTACAGTAGGCTGTAACCTGTCAGTTGAGTTAGACTGTAGGCAATACCTGCCTGATCCAGCTCTGCGCCGCGCACATCCATCGCACTGTACAGTATAAGTATAGCACGGTCCATGGGTTCATAAGTTGCATAGTGTAGTACAGTATGTACAGTAATTACGGCATGGGCGGAGTGCTGGCCAAGACCAAGCCACCAAGCCCCAAGGCCTACCCAGGCTACCTAGGCCAACTGCGGGGGATAGCGTGTGGGGTTATCCCGCCCGGTCTGGGGTAACCTGTCCTGTCCTGTCCTGTCCTGTTGGATCTGGAATCTGGATTCTGCAACTGGCAGCTGAAGATGAGATGCAGCCGAGATGCAACGGGGGAAGCGGAATGCAGTGGAGATGCAAGCAGAGATGCAAGCAGAGATGCAGCTAGCCCTGAATGGACCAGCCCACACATATCATCATCTTGGTTGCTGCCCAGCTTCCACTTGTGATCCGCCGCCTTTCAGATTCCCCGTCCCTATACTCACTCACCAAACAGCAACAGCTCTAGCGCCGCGATCAAGAGAATTCGCAATCTTCTGCATCTCGTGCCTGTATCTGTGCCTAGGTATTTACGCATTATCCATCAGTCTCTTTTATCAGTCTCTTTCGTCCGCCATTGCCACTCGCCTCCGTTCCAACCGTGGCGGCGGCGGCGGCGGCGGCGGCGGAATCTGCGCTCTCCTTTGCATCTCCAACGGCCTCAAACATCGCCAACTGCCGACTTCAGCAACCGGCCGAAACTGCGCTAATACGCCACCGCGCATGGGGAACCCACCCACCCGGAACTAGCTGCGACACAAGTGCGCATCTTCTCCGCACAATAACCCCGTCTGTCCGTCAGGCCCGTCACCCCCATGCACCCCCGTGCACCGCGTAGACGATGCTGCCAACCATCCTCACACTCATTAATAATTACCCCGCATAACCCCCCCGCGAGAAACAAGGTAACAAGGTCCGGGGGAGGGAGGATTCAACAAGTTCCAGACGTACAGTGGCTTGAGTGGCTGTCCAAGGTATCAACGTGGCTGCTGCAGTTCACCTCGGTGAGAAGACTAGAACAAGCCGCCCACACAGCACACTCACTGAGGGGCCGACTTTGGAGAATTAAGCATACCTACACAGTACACACCCCGGGGAAAGATTAAAGTGTGCTAACATTGTACGCCATGTATCTGGAAGCACCTTGATGGATCCCTATTGCTATCGTCTTACCGGTAATGCCGAAACGCCGTGCAAATGCATGCCTCGCCCATCCATATCTCCATGTCTCTGTGTCGCCTCATCGCATCACATCGCATGTAACTTAATCCCAATACCTAATCTCGCCGTCCATGCCTGCCGACACCAGCTTGCTAGTCTCCTGCGGGTGCCACCTGACGCACGTCACGGCCTGGTTGCCCGCCTTGAGCTTGTGGTACATCTTGCACGTCTTCCAGTCCCAGAAGCACACGTACCCGGCCGAGTCGCCCGACGCCAGGAACTGCCCGTCGGGGCTGCAGTCGAGGTCGATGCCCAGGCCCGCGTTGTTGTGGCCCCGGTAGCTCTTCTTGCGGTTCTGCCGGAACTTGTCGTTGGCCCCGTACACCAGGATCTGGTTGTCCGAGCTCTGGAACGCGACGTACTTGCCGCTCGGGTGAGGCGCAGCCCGCGTCATCGGGTACATGTCTGGCTCGGCCACGTACTTGATCGGGACGGGGATGTTGTAGTCCCAGGCGCGCAGCGACTTGTCGTCCGACGTCGTGATAAAGCGTCGGTTCTCGTCCACAAACGTAATCGTATTGATGGCTGCCAGATGGTGGTCGTACTCCTGCACCACCTCCTTGGGCGTTCGAATGTCAAACTGCACAATCTTCTTGTCCGACATGCCCGCGAGAAACTCGTTGGAGTGCTCCGGGTTGGGGTTGAACTTGATGACGTGCGGCGTCTTGCCCGTGGTGAACTTGCTGATGCAGACACCCTTCTCGGTATCCCAGAGCTTCATCATGCGATCATACGAAGCCGACAGGAACTGGGTACCAGAGGCGTTGAAGCAAATGTCTGACAGCGCTTTGGAATGCCCAGAGTAGGTCCGCAGGAGCTCGCGCTCGTGGTACACGTCAAAGATCTTGACCGTGGTGTCGGCGCTGCCCGACAGCAGCAAGTGTCCAGAGTTGGGGAAGAATTGCAAGGCCGTGACAGCCTTGGTGTGGTGTTTCCACGAGTGGATCTGCTTCTTGGGGATAAAGTTGGTGACGCTGCCAACCTCCTTGCGCAGGTCAATGTCCAGATCCTGAGGAACATGCATATATGTCCGCCCTTGGTAGTCGTATTCCGCGGATCCGTGGAACGTTGTGGTTTCCTCGCCGATATCTTCGGCCTCCTTTCGCCGGGCCAGCGCCGGGGCAGGAGCCTTGACTACCGTGCCGCTCTCGACGACGTCGTCTTCGTCCTCTTCGACAACCTCGTATTCCTCGTCGCTCGCAAGCTCCTCATCCTCTCCCACGACCTCGTACACGCTCCGTCTGTACCTCGCCCACGGGCCAACGTAGGCATTGTCGCCTTCGGCAACAGTCGCATCACCCTTGCTCTCTCTGCTGGCCCGTATCCTGGCTGCCTCCCTCTTTGCGTCGGCGGCGCTCTGATACTCCCTCTCCGGTCCACCTTTGCGCTCAATGGCGCGGTGCTTGCTCCTGAACGTGTGCTCACTGACATAGACCTCCTCTGCCTGGCCCGTCAGCACATTCTTGCGCTTCAAGGCGTTGGCTTCGTCTTTGAACGGGTTCGCAGGGCCGACTTTAGGGCGCGAGAGGTCTTCGGCGGAGTAAGGCACGACGGCGTGGTCAGGCTCGGCCTGCTCTCGAACGATGAGCGCGTCCGAGGGCGCCATGTTAGGCGGGTATTCTCCAAAGTCGGCCATATTGAATGATGCGCCGTGAATCGTGGATGGCCGTGGTAGATTCATGCACTGGCTGAGTGGCTGGTCGCAAAGTTGAGCTACGTCCTGCCCACCAGGTACGATGAGACGCGATCCTAGTCCCAAAACCTTGATGTGCTCGTATCACGTGACGCTACATCATCGTCAAAAATTATGCCATCCAAGTCATGCATGGTAAGCAGTCCGGGGCGTTGGGGGCAATGGCACAGAAATTAGAGCCTGTATTGTTGAACAAACATCACGGCTGCCGGAATTGATCGCTACTCCATTATCATGCCATAGGGGCTACCGACTCAATAACGAGAGCGTAGCCTAAAGGCTTCTCAAGTCAAAGCCCAGCCGTCAGATTTTGCTGAACCCCAGCGCCAGCCAGTTCCCAAGTATGATATCATGTTATATACGCCCAAGCCGTCTCTTCAGAATTCATCAATCCATTCCGTCTTCCACTCGTTATATACCATTTTACACAGGTCCGGAAACCTGATCAAGGGACTCCCTTGCGACCCAAGCGATGTGAGCAACCAAACAGAGGTCCAAACTGGACCCTTTCGGGACGTAATTGGGCGTAGTTGAAGTTCTCTAGAAGGCCGGTTCGCAAGTCGGGAGTGGGCGCTTTAGGAAGCCTCGTCGCGGATGAGAGCAACGATCATGCTGTAGAGGTAGAAGAAGAACATGATCAGGTGGAAACCCAGCTTGATGAATGACTCCTACATGAAAGATTAGAGCAGCGAGAGGCAACAGACTGAAGCTTTGCATACCTTCTTGTGGACATTCAGCTTGCGGAAGATTTCAGTAGCATCGAGCAGGTGGGTGTTGTCAACGATCCTGGCATCCAGTCAGCACGGAGAACAAGGTATGTAAGTCAAGACTAAGGGGAGGCCATACTTCTTGACGTTCCAGGCCATGAGAGGCAGGTTGAGAACGAGAGCCACCCAGTAGCCGTTGATGAGGAACATGAAGGTGAGGAAACCGTGCACCGCAGCCTCGGGAATGATGTAGGTGTTGAGTCGGTTGCAGAGGTCGATGGGGTTGATGTAGTCACTAGAGAAGCCACCAGGTTAGCTTTGCAACTGGGCGTCGTCGGCTGCAGAGCAAGGAGAGAAGGGGTTCGTACCATTCCAGATCGCTGTACATGATGGTGAAGAAGACCTGGAGGAACAGGTTGACGGCGTTTACCAACACCGCCAGGAGGTACAGCCATGCTTCGCCTGACATCATCTTGGCGACGGGTGGGAGGTGTGAACCTGGCAGAGACGAAAGGGGATGTTTCTGCTAAGAATGACAGCTGAGGCAAGCTGTCGTGGAGCTCCGTCTGAAGCTCTTGTGGAGGTGGAGGTAGGGGTTGGAGCGCACACAAGCTGGGCGATGGCTCAGAAAAGTCGGTAGATTTGATTTGGGCTGTGCTGGGCTGGGCTAGGCTGAGGCAGCAAGGGCGAAACAGAACCAAACGTGGCCTTTGTCGCAGAGTTCGAGGAAGGGCGGCGGTGCGGGAGATCGGGAGGGCCAGATGGCAGATGGCAGATGGGCAGAAGCGGTATGACTATGGTTATGGAGGTGGAGGTGGGGAAGGAGAGGGAGGATGGAATTGGAAATGGAAATGGAAGAGAGAGAATTATGGTGGCGGGCGAACGACGACGTTGGTCGCGAGAGGATGAAGGTGGAGATGGACGAGCTGGAAACTACCTAGCGCCGCCATGATGGAAGAGGCTTCCATCTCCAGGGCAGCTCCGGCCCCTGTAATGTGTACTGTAGGTAGGCAGCCAGGCAGCCTCATCAGCGGCTGCAGTGCCCTGTAAGAGCTCCATCCCTGGACTCCAAGGCCGGGCTCCAAGGCCTCAAAGGCCTGGAGGCTGGCACCTGGAACCAGCCGGAGGCGGCGGGGGCTGGGGCTGGGGCTGGTGGGCTTGGTGGGCTTGGTGGGTTCCTCTGGCGGTGCTAGCCCGGGCTTCCCTGCTTTTTCCCTCTCCAGCACAGCGCAGTCTGTCTCAAGGTCGTCTGCGTCCGTCACATGCTTGCCAGACGGCGTGGACCCATTTCCGTCTCTGGGCCAAGAATGAGACTAATCTAGACCAACCCAACCCAACCCAACCCAACCCAACCCAGTCTTCACCTCATTGCCTGCTTATTGCTACATACCTACCTTACTGTAGGTAGATCCTTCTCTATCTACAGTAGAAACATCACCTACGAGCCGACTACAAACGCCATCATATGCTGTCACTCGCTGCATACGAACTCCGTCACAAGTCATCAATGCTATCGTCTCATTACAGCATGTCAAGTCTCATCTGCCCCCAAACTCCCACACGATGCATTTAATTCTAGCTTTTCAACACCACTCCACCAGCCCTCCAACGCCAGACGCAATCAGCAAGAGAAACATGTTATCTCATCCTCATGTTCATCTTCTACTTTGCCTCCTCGGCGCCGGGGATAGCAATGGGTCCACCGGGTGAATCCTCCAGTCTAGCGGTCAGAATCTCGACACCATCCTCGGTAACGAGAAGAGTGTGCTCTAGAATGGCGGTTAGCTCGAACACACTTCATCCTTATTCGGGGCGGGAATGGCTTCTTACCAAACTGAGCCGTCAGCTTTCCGTCAATCGTAGTGCTCGTCCAGTTGTCCGGCCAGGTAATGTCGCGGTACTTGCCCAGCGCAATCATGGGTTCAATAGTAAAGGTCATGCCGGGCTTGCACTCGCCAATTGCCTTGTTCTTGGCGTAGTGAGGGACGTTGGGAGGGCTGTGGAACAGCGAGCCGACGCCGTGGCCGCAGTACGTCCGGATGACGCTGCAGTTCATCTTCTTGGCGTGCTTCTCGATGATGTTGCCAAACTCCCGGATCAGGGTGCCGGGCTTGACAGCCTTGATCGACTCCTCCAGACACTGGCGAGCAGCCTCGACGACGCGAACGGTGTCGGGATCCGCCTTGGCCTTGTCGCCGATGTAGTAGGTCTCGTTGAGATCGGCGTGGTAACCCTCGTGGTAGAGAGAGACATCAATGTTGAGGATATCGCCATCCTGCAGGGGTCGCTGATCAGGGATGCCGTGGCAGATGACTTCGTTGACCGAGGTGCAGCAAGACTTGGGGAAGTTGTTGTAGTTGAGGGGCGAGGGGTAAGCCTGCATCAGGTGTCAGAGACGTGTGCGGGGGAGTTATGGAAGAATGCTCCTCGCGCCCAAGAACCTACGTTTCGCTCGACAGTAGCCTTGTGAACAACCTCGTCAATGTAGTCGGTGGTGACGCCGGGCTTGGCGGCGGCGGCAGCAATGTCGAGCACCTCGCGAGCAAGGCGGCACGACTTTCGCATGGCATCCTGCCCGGCCTTGTCGAGGATCTCAACCTTGTTGCGGCCGGTCAGCGAGCGGCTGTATCGCGGGTTGCCGTCCTGCCACCAGACGGGGTGGGGGATCGACTTGGGGACCGTTCGGTGCGGCGACAGAGGATAGACGGGACGCAGCGAGCCCGCGTAGGGAAAGGTGGGGAACGGGTTGTAGGTGCCGGTAGCTGGATCTGATGAGATTACTTTCGGAGGGAAGATGTGGTGGAGGATATTACTTTGCGACTTGTGCATCGTCTTGTGCAGACCCTGTTGCGGCGCGGTTAGCAGGCTGGCTTCCGGACGGACGGCCGCGGCGTTGGGACAAACCCAGTTCTTCTTGAAGCACTCCTGCGAGCAGAAGAAGCTGTCCTTGATGCCGAGCTTGAGACATGTCGGGCACTGCAGGGACCCGGCGTCCTTGTCGCAGTCGCCTCCCAGGCACTTCTTCTTGGTCGGCGGCTCGGAGGTCATGGTGGCGTGGTGTGCGGCAGAATGGAGATCGCGGCCAGGGTGGGATGCTTGTATAAGTTATAATTCTTCCCAAGTTCAAGTTCAAAAGACCCGTAGGCTTTGTCAGTGCGACCGAGTCGGTGGGGCTGGCGCCCGGGCACTAGAGGGGGGGCCGGGCTTTGCGATATGCAATCCAGAACGGTCGCAGCCGGTAATCTCCTCTAACGAGGTGTCGGGGGTTAACCGGGGCGCCAAGTCCTCTTAGTCCCGAGGTGGTGACCGAGGGACCCTTGTTCAACTTATTATATCAGTGTCATGCGCAAGTCATTGTCGTGATTTTTGCTTCGCTAAAAAACCCCCCAGTCGGCTACAATGGGCAAGCATCAAAAGGTTGTCATTGTTGGCGCCGGTCCTGTGGGATCGCTGGCGGCTCTGTATGCTGCACAGAGGGGCCATGATGTCGAGGTGTATGAGTTGCGACCCGGTGAGTTTGTGAATCTGATAAGCTGCGTCATGAGTCTCTCTGTGCTCCCGTGCTTCATCTCACCCAGGGCTTGGTGAGAGGCATTCGAGTTACTGGTACTCGTGAGCACGCTGAACTCCGTAAACCAGTCTCCTTGGTTCATCCCATATTCCTTTGATTGCATTCATCATGGACCGCATGTCAAGTCCAACAGCTAATTGGTTGGTTGCCAAGACCTCCGTGATCCCGGCACCGTCCCGCTCAACTTTACCAGGTCGATCAACCTGGCCATCTCCGAGCGCGGTATCAATGCAATGCACCAATCCGGCTTCCCCAACCTCTTGGAGAATGTCATGGGCTCAACCATTCCCATGAGGGGCCGCATGATCCACGGGCGAGGGCCAACCGGGGCTCTGTATGAGCAAGCTCAGGACTATGATGTTCGAGGACGGGTACGACTGCTTGTTTTCCCAACATGAAGGTGCCTCGCAATTCTCTAACAAGTCAAACTTCCAGGCCATCCATGCCATTGACAGAGGCGGCCTCAACAAGCAGCTGCTCAACATACTCGACGGCTATGCCAACGTCAAGCTCTTCTTCAACCACAAGCTCACGGGCGCCGACTTCCGCACCTGCGAGGCCTGGTTCGAGGTGCAGGACAGTAAGCCGTCCAAGTCAAAGGACGCACGGCCCAAGGAGATCGGCATCACCTTTGACTTGATGATTGGCGCCGACGGCGCTCACTCGGCAGTCCGATACCACCTCATGAAGTTTACGCGCATGAACTACCAGCAGGAGTACATTGATACCCTGTGGTGCGAGTTCCAGATCAAGGCCGCCTGTGTAGACGCGGGCGGCGACCCAGAGTCCAAGTTTAGGATATCGCCCAACCACCTCCACATCTGGCCTGGCAAGGACTTTATGTTTATTGCAATCCCCAGCGATGTACGTGGGACTCCGTTCTCTTCTGACTATTCCCAAGCTAAAATCAAGCAATGACAGGACGGGTCGTTTACTTGCACCCTCTTCCTCCCCAGCGGTGATTTTGCGGAACTCGAAAACAGCCCTTCGTCTCTTCCAGCATTCTTCGACTCGCACTTTCCCGGCGTCACCGACCTCATACCGACCGATGAGCTCATCTCCTCCTTCACCTCCAACCCGCACCTCCCCCTCATCAGCCTCAAGTGCAAGCCGTATCACTACGGATCCTCGTGCGTCATCGTCGGCGACGCGGCCCACGCCATGGTCCCCTTTTACGGGCAGGGCATGAACGCGGGCATGGAGGATGTTCGCATCCTCTTCTCCATTCTCGACAAGCACGACCAGATGGGCGAGCCCAACGACCCCGTGGGCGAGGCCCCCGCCGCGTCCCTGCAGCGGTCGCTCGCGCTCGCCGAGTACTCGGCCATCCGGCCGGCCGACGCCCACGCCATCAACGACCTGGCGCTGCAAAACTACGTCGAGATGAGGGCCTCTGTGCTCTCCCGGCGCTACCGCCTCCGCAAGTTCCTCGAGGAGTTTGTGAGCGTGCACTTCCCTTCGCTGGGGTGGCAGACCAAGTACTCCCGGATCAGCTTCAGCAACGAGGGCTACGGCGAGGTCATCCGCAACAGCGACGCCCAGGGGAAGACGCTGATGAGGACGTTCCTGGCCCTGGTGGCTAGTCCGTTTGTGATTACCGCTGTCGCCTTGGGCTACAAGTACAAGCGGTCTATCGTGAACATTGTCCAAGGATTGCGAACGCTTAACAGCGTGACGCCTTCGACTTCATGACCTGCGCGTCATTGACCGGGGACCCTCCACAATACCTTGTGCAAGGGCTCGGCGGCTCTGTATAATAGATGAGATGCTTTTGATTTAATAGCTACCAAGCCTCCCACGGGGCATTTCTTAAACATATGCAACGCAAGAATCACATCGATGAGTAATTTTGTCTTCATTTCCCCGTGCGTCACGGACTACCGGATAACTCTCAATTGGGCAACCCTGCACAAGACCAGCTCAGCAGCCATCAGCCAAAATCGCACTATGCACCTATCCCATATTATGCACACAGCCTATATTTCTCACCTAACCAGTCCAGCTTAGTCAGGCAGTCAGGCGCCCGATCCGTGATGGATTCTAGCTCTTAGAAATTTTGGCGACGACGGCGCTCCGAGCCAAAGTGACAAAGACCCCATTGCGACAACTGCCCGACCGACGTCGCCCGCGAGAACACACGAGTCCCCGACGTGAAGCTCGCGCTCCGGACCATCTAATTGAATCACCCTCTGGGTCACCGCTGCTGGGGCTGACTTGCCGCAGGGACAGGTAAGCGCGGTCCATACGCATACACACTCCGCCAACTCCCCCCTCCCCCCCATGATCACGCATCACCAGCACATTGCTAACTCGACATTGCCCAGTTCCAGCGGAGCGAGTCTCTCTCTCTCTCTGGCCGGCCGACGCCAAACTCACTTTCTCCCCCCTCTTCCTCTCACCCATCGTCCTCCTCTTGACGAGTCGCCACCGCCCACCATGCCGTCCGTCCTCAACGTGGCACACATGTGCTCGCACCTCCAGAACGCCGCCAAGGCCCGCCTAGGCATCACCTCGGTCAAGAACTGCAAGTACAACCTGCACCTCGCCCTCGCCCTGCACCGCTCCGGCTTCTTCTCTTCCGTCTACCGCGCCGGCCCCTCACCGCCCACCCTCGAGCAGATGGTCGCCAGCGTCCCCGAACAGGTCACCCACTCCAACGCCGCCACCATGCGCCTCTGGCTCGGCCTCAAGTACTGGGACGGCAAGCCCGTCCTCCAAAAGGCCCGCGCCATCAGCACCCCCAAGCGCATCCTCACCGTCGACATCAAGGAGCTCGCCCGCCTCACCCGCGGCTTCCCCACAAAGGTCAAGGGTGGTGTCATCCCCGGCCTCAACCTTGGCGAATGCATGTTCATCTCCACGTCCCGCGGCGTCCTCGAGGCCCGCGAGGCCCTTGCCCGGAAAACGGGCGGTGTGTTGATGTGCCGTGTGTCATAAGCAGCTGCGATGGGTTGTCCATCAATGCTGGGAGCAGTGGTAGTAGTGGAAGTTATCAGAAAATGCTCTCGCAAGCAAGATAGCGTTTGAACATGTACAACTAGACGACCCGCCCCCTATCAAAGGGTGCATGTGTAAAATCAAATTTCAACCGAGAGCCGCTACTCGGCTGTTTATTACCATCATCACCAAGCTTCTGATAATCTTCATTGCAACGTACACAAAGCTGAAAGAGAAAACGCACCATTCGCCTTCGCTTTGAACAGGTATCTTGATGAAGAAGAAAAATAAACTAGGTTACAACTCCGCCGAAAATGGTCACAATCTATTGTACAGAGACGCTCTGTTTCTGCTCGCCAAGTGAGTCTCGCTTCAAGTCCTCTACAGTCTCGGCCGCCTTGTCTTCCTTCTCTTGCTCAATCTCAGAGGCCAACCACTCGTCAACGCTAGTGCCGTCGTCTTCCTTAGCCTTGGAAACCGTAGAGGAGTCGGTTGACTTGGCAGGGGTTTCATGTGAGCCCGTCTCCAAAAGTGTCGGCTGCTCGCTTTCGGCCACTGCTTTCTCAGTCTTGGTAGAGTCGTCGAGGGTTGGCTTAGTGGCGATATCCGGCTGCGAAACAGGTAGAGCAGGGGCACCGTTCGTGTCCTGCTGCTTCTCGTTCGCGCCATTGACTTCTTCCGCCTTCTGTTCAACAACTTCATTTTCCAGAGCCGATGTGACAACTTCCCCATTTGCCGTTGGTGCAGACCGACTAGAAGACGGCTTTTCCGAAACAGAAACTTCGGTGGGGGCGAGCGGTTGCTCAGTTTTGGCAGTCTCTACCATAGGCTCGAGATCTCGGTTGGGCTTGTTGGTCGTCTCGTTGACAGTCTCCTCAATCTTGGCCTCTTCGGACTTAGAGGCAGGCTCGGTGAGCTCATCGGTCTTGGTTTCAGAAGTCTGAACCAGGTCAGCCTCCTTTGCCAGCGCAACGGCTTCTTCAACAGTCTCTACTTTGGCGGTCTCGGGAGCAATTGCTTCGGCGTTGATAGAAAGTGAGTCCTCGAGAGCAGCTTCACCTTGAGAAGTCTCAAGATTGACATCCTTGGTCAACTCAACCGTTTTCTCGGCGGGTTCTTCCTTGACAATCTCGGAGATGGCCTCCTTCTCAGAAGCAGTTTCATCGAGGGGCTGTGCTAAATCAGCTTCCTTTGCCAGCTCGACGGCTTCTTCAACGGTCTCTACTTGGGCCGTCTCGGGAGCAATCTCTCTGGTGGCTGTGGTAGGCTCAGCCGCTCCTTCAGCCGTCTCTGCTTCAGCAGTTTCGGGAACAGCCTCTTCAGTAGAAACAGCGTGGGGGTTGGTAGGAGCAGCAGCCTCTGAGGAAGCCGCTGAACCTGCAGCCCTTCTCACAGGCTTCTTAGCACTTCCGGTGGCCCTGGTACGGCTCTCTGGACGCGAGCTAGGCTTGGTTCCCACTGTAGATGGGCGCCTTGTTGTCTTCTTTGGCGGCGTGGTTGGGGTCGGGCCCTTGTCTGATGTCTTGGAGGAGGAAGCGGCGGTAGGTCGCATCATACGAGCCAGGAATCCCTCATCGACGGGTGCATCCTTCTTATGGGCGGTCTTTTCAGGGACAGTCTTCTTCGGTGGTGGCCCAATGCTTGCTCTGGAGTGGCCGGTGGCGGCAGCGACAGCTGGCTGACGCTTGACTGTCTTACCAGCAGTGGCACTCGCAGTGGCCGTCGACGCGCCAGCCCTGCTGGAGGAGCTGGCGATAGGCTTGTGGGCCTGAGCGGCATCCGACTGGCGCGTCAATGACTGTCGCGAAGAGCCCGTCTTTGACACGGAGGATGCAGTTGGGGCCGTGAGAGACGCAGGGAGGCTCACAGGCTTGGTCGGAGACTTGGGCTTGGGCTTGCCAAAGCCCGTCTCGCTGGACGAAGCCTTGAGAGGCTGCGGCTTTTTCGCAGCACTGGTGGCGGTAGGCTTGGTGATTGAAGGCGCCGTCCGTGCTGCCGTCGCAGACTCCTTCCTGGCCGCAGGCTTCTCTGCGGCCTTGCTGGTCGGATGCGCCTCAGCCTTATGCGCTGTCTTGGTGGGAGGCCTGACGGCCGAGGGGGACCTGGCTGGTTTCGATGTCGCGGTCTTGGCGGATGTGGTTCCAGTGCGAGCGGTCGCCGTCTTGCTGGGAGTAGCCTTGCTAGAGGTCGTAGACGCGGTCGCCTTTGGCTTGTCGGCCTTGGTCTTGCCGTTGGTCGCTTCGGTGGCGTCTGCAGGCGCTAGTTGAGCAGGCTCGGCAGGCAGAAGAGAAGCAGAGGGCTGCTCTTCGTCAACCTGCTTGTCCGGGTTCGTGCTCGGCTCGTCAGTAACGGCGGCGTCGGCGGCGGCTTCGGCGGCGGCTTCGTGGGAAGGTTGCATTGGCGATTCGGGAATGGGCTCGTTGAGGAAGGGCTTGGCAGGGCGAGACTCGTCGCCAGGGGCAGTCAGGGGCCTCTCGGCGGCGACGTTGGAAGACGTGGCGCTGTCCATGCTGAGTCTTCTTCGGGAAACGCTGGATTCGTGGCTGGGGTCTCTTCGCAGTCCTATCCTTCCGTCCTTTTCAATGGCAACGAAGTTGGTGCGAACTTTGGAAAGAGGTCTCGGCGAGTTGGTTCCGCTGGCACCTGTGGGGAATCAATGAGATCAGCAAAAGTATGGGCCGAGCGGCGGCATTAAAGCATGCTTAAGCAAAGCAAAGCAAAGCAAAGCAGGGCAAAGCAGGGCAAAGCAACACGAGGCGAGGCGAGGGCGAGGGTGAGAAAAGGCACGGACAACAATGGACAACACATGCAGATCGGTGACGAAGTAGGAGCCGAAGCCGAAGCCCAAGCCCAAGTCCAAGTCGAGGCCGAAGCAGGGCCAAAACGGCAGGGGTTCGGAGAGTAGAGCGCATCGCAATGAGCACATACCTGGGGTTTGGGTTTGGGTTGGAGTTGACGCGCCGGAAGCTCTGCCTCTCTCTGGGGGACTGGTGGAAGTATTGCCCTCAAACATGGCGAGCAGGTTCTTGACCTGACTCATTGTGGCGGAGGGCGTTAGGGCGGCGTGAGGAGCAAGGGAATGGAAAGGGGGCGGGAGGTTGATTGAAGGGCCGTGGGCTGGAAAGGTCAAGCAAGGCCAAGCAAGGTCGGGCTCAGGCTCAGGCGGGCTGGAGGTACCAAGTTACGTATGTAGACAGACGTAGGCGAAGACGGTGGGGGGTCGCTCCCGGCAGCAAATGGCCAGCGAGCAACGGCGAGCGGGCGCGCAGGAGCAGGCAGAAGACGGCGTGAATGAGGCTAAAGAAGCTGAATGGAAGCAAGGTGGTGAAGAGAGAGGGAGCGGAGAGGAGGAGAGGAGAGGAGAGGAGGCCGAGAGGTGTCCTTACGTTTCATAAGGTCGGCGATGAAGGAGGGCCACATGCGCCTGCCGCCCGTGGAGTCGACTTCCTTCGCACCCAAGCAAGGCGTGCAGTGCAAGGTTGGTTCCATTGTGTACAGCGGGCGGCGCCAACTGCGCCAGCTGGCCAGCCACAGTCGAGGTGCCTGCGCGGTGCCTGCGCGGTGCCTGCGCGGTGCCTGGTACCTTGCGCCTCCATTCGAGGGGCGGGGGGGCCTAGTGCCTGGTTCTGCTGGTGAGGTGCTGGGCCTTTGCCTTTGTGGCTTGGGTGCCAATTAGTGGGCGACCTGTATTCTGTACTCCGTACCTCGACCAACTTAGCTGCCCGAGGGGGCGGAAATCAGCTACAGGGGCTTTGTATAGCGGGCTGGGAGCCCGTATCCCAGCTGGAGCACCAGCCGCCCTGTAGGCCCGCCCACCAAGCCACCCCTGGCGCCCGCCGTTGCGAGACGGGCCTCCACTCCATTTGTTCCAGGAGGCAGGTCCCTACATTAGGTACGGAGCACAGTAGGCACCTTAATTACAGCAGTCGCAGTGGGCAGTGGGCAGTGGGCAGTGGGCCTCTTTGCTCGAGACAGGAGACGTCCACACGGCAGGTTGGCAGGCTGGGTTATCCTGCGCCGACGCAAGTTAGTTGGCTGCTGTCAAGGTCGCTTGTTTTACTTGCAGAGGTAGGGGGGCACTGGGGAGCGGCCCGGCCTATCCAATACGGAGTAAAGGGGTGACAGAAGGGTGGCGGCGAGACATTTGTCTCTCTCTGCATCACAAGTGCTGTCAATGTCAATGCTGCCATCGATTGCCAAGCGCGTCACCAGCTGCCCTTCACGCCATCTACATTCTAGGTACCTACGTAGGTACCTAGGTACGGAGCACGGAGCACAGAGTACGGAGTACGGTACCCAAGGCAGTATTTACAAACATGAACCTACAGTAGAGGTGGTAGGTTGGCTCCAGCCCAGCACTCCACAGCCTGTTCCCCTTCCTTGTCCCTGTGGCGCGGAATCGGCCTGCCACGACATTTTGTGCAGCTTGCAACGCGCGCCGCAACAGCCGGTACACGTGGTGTTCTGCACTTGCACTCTATTGCCTCGACTCGCCGAGCATCGCGCGCAGGTGTGTCTGCCGGAACGGCGCTTTCAGAGCCATGCAGTCTTCGACACACACGAAATGAGGGTTCCGTCGTCTACATACATGGTACAGATTACACGCTTGCTTGTTGTTAGTGCCCAAAGCGGAAGTCAATAGTCGGCGTCACGACACCTAGGCAACCGAGTGTAATCACTGGGGCTGCGGGGAGCCGCTTGCGATCGTCCAGCCGACTAAGTTAGATGCTGCCATCGATGGCATACGGTACCATACTGGATAACGTCCTCGGAAGATAAATGGTTACAGGCTTGTATGCGTGATGCGTGATGCGTACTGTGGACAAACACTCGCCAGCTCATCGTCTGCATCTCGACTTGTCATTGTCTGCGTCCTATACGCGCATGCACATCACAATGCTACTGGGGCACCCTTGTCACCACTTACACGCTGTCGCGATGGTGTCGCGCCCAGACTCTCGTCACAGGATAGCTCGGGATAGAGTGAGACTCTTGGCTGGGAAAAGGAGGAACCATGCATCACACCGCGAGTTTGCCAAGTCTAGCTCGGGACAACACGCCATTCTTCATTCTCTACACCCTGAACCGCAAGAGGATGATGCAGTCGCGACATTGTCTGCTCATTTCCATGCCCGTGTGGCGCCGTCGTCCAGTTCCCAATCTTAGTCATTTTGGGGCAAGCGAGCTCAATCAGGACATGGTCACGATCATTGTCCCGCTAGCAGTTGAGTGTAATCTGTAGTACTGGCCTGACTTGGCTCTCAATTGGTCCTGACGGTACCATGGTACACGCCAATGAGCTGAGCTACCTTACCTAGGTAAGGTAGATAAGGTAGTACTGCCTAACGTAACAATCGCCATGGCCTGCTCTCCCGATGATCAATACTGGCCGAGTGCTTCCACTGCAAAAGCCCCAATACCAGGTAGCCGTCAAATTTCACACCGTGATGATTGCATTGAGTTTGAAAGAGTAACGCCTTTTTTGTTTTGTCATGTCACGATAATCTCTCTATCTACATGCCTTTCATGGCTCGCGCTCACCGACTCCCTTAGAGTCTGCGGAGAATGTCCTGCACAACCTCCTCGGTGGTAGCCTTGCCGCCCAGGTCAGGGCTCAGCAGCTTGCCATCCTCGAGGTTGCCGTCAACAGCGGCGTAGATCTTGGCGGCGGCCTCCTCCTCGTTGAGGAACTCGAGCATCAGGGCAGTGCTGCGCAGGGTGGCGATGGGGTTGGCAATGTTCTGGCCCATAATGTCCGGGGCGCTGCCGTGGCAGGGCTCGCCAATGGCGAAGCCCTCGCCGACGTTGGCGCTGGGGACGAGACCCAGGCTGCCGACCAGGGCGGCGGCGCCGTCGGACAGGATGTCGCCGTACAGGTTGGGGGCCACGATGACGTCGTAGTCCTCGGGCTGGCGGAACAGCTTGTAGACCATGGAGTCGACAATCTGCTCCTCGACCTTGACGGAGGAGAAGCGGGGGTCGGCGAGGGCGGCCTTGGAGGCGGCGCGGAAGAGGCCATCGGTCTGGGACAGGACGTTGGACTTGTGGGTGATGGTGACGAGGGGCGACGTGTGGATGCTCGAGGCACCGGCGTCGCGGATCCTCTGGCGGCGCAGGGCAATATCGCCGGCCATGGTGGCGATGCGGAACGAGGCCTTCTCCGAGATGCGCTTGATGGCCTCGGCCACCTTGCCCTCGGGCGTCTCCCGCGTCGTCTCCTGCTTGACGTACAGGTCCTCGGTGTTCTCGCGGACAATGACCATGTCGATGGGCTTGGCGGCCGTCGAGACCGTCTTGACGGGGCGCACGTTTGCGTACAGGTCGAGCTTCTTGCGCAGGGCGACAATGGGCGACGAGTAGCCCTTGACGGCCTGCGTGGGCGAGCTGACGGCGCCAAACAGCGCGCCGTCGCACTCGTTCTTGAGCACCTCGACCGTCTTGTCCGGCAGCGCGGCGCCCGTCTGCTCAAACGTCTCGAAGCCGGCCTTGAGGTCGACAAAGTCAAACTTGAGGCCCAGCGAGGCGGGGAGCGCCTCGAGCAGCCGCCGGCCGGCGGGGATGACCTCCTTTCCGATGCCGTCGCCGGGGATGAGGCCTACACGCGGTCACTGGTCAGCTGGGAGCGGGAGCGGGAGCGGGAGCGGAACGGAGAGCAAGGGGAGGGCAAAGGCGTTGGTACCGATTCGGAGCGTGCGGATAGACATGGCGGGCGACAATTGATGGTCCTGTGAGGGATTGGATTTGGGGGGGGGGTTGGCTGAGGGAAGTGGTGAAGCTCCAGCCAGTCAGTAATTAACCTTCCAGACCGAGGATCGGAGTGGATGGGCGGGAAAAAAAGCGGCCGGGCTCGGAACTGGGTTTCGCGGCAACGGCAACGGCCAAGGAGAAATGCCAAGTGCGGTACTACTGTATGTACATCAGACCGGCGAAAATTGACGCCAGCAGCAACGTCAATGCCTGCCTATCAAAAGATGGATTCTCGCCTAGACTTTTCGTTGAGACATGGCTCAAGTCAACTGACTTGTTCTTGCAGGCTCTTGGCCTCCAGGTCGACCCATTGAGTGGCGGTTGACAGCTTGCGGGCAGCCTCCAGGTACCTACCTACCTACAGTACTTTTCTACCCCGCCGTGCTGCAAGAGAGCAAAGTCGCAACTCCACGCATGCAAATATGTAAATGGTCAGGCTCGGGAGCAACATCACATGGAAAACAGATCTCTGGAGGAGATTCAAAGTCTATTATACACGTTGCGGCTTGATCATTCGTCGTCTGTCGTTCAGCCTTCTATCCAGCAGCTTCAACGAAGCGCCTCTTGTCAACCCGTCTAAATAATCTCATAGGCATTCCAATGCCACCGTTTGTAAGGTTCAGTGACTAGGCTCGACAATATTGTACAATAGTATAGATCCCGTATAACGCGTTATCTTTACAGCGCGGCAGGCGTGGTGCGAGTGCTTGCTGCGCATCCCATTGCCGCTGCATCATTCATCTTGGCCAAGGCTTTACTTGGTGCGCTTGGCTTCAAGCTCAGCCTGGTGCTTGGCAATCAACTCCTTCCTAAAGATTATGTCAGTGCTGTCGCTGAAAATGCGGGATTATAGTCATGGCAAAACGTACTGCAGATGAGGAGGAGCGGGAGCATAGTGGCTAAATTCCATGCTGAACTCGCCCTTGCCCTGGGTGGCGGCACGCAGCTGGGAGCTGAAGCCAAACATGGCGTTCAAGCTGCAGTCGCAAATCAGGGTGAAGTCCTCGGGACCAATATCGGTGTCGTGAATGGTGGCGTTGCGCTTGTTCATGAGCATGAGAATGTTACCCTGGAACTCGTTGGGGGCGGTGATGGTGGTCTTCATCAGGGGCTCGAGGACCTGGCCGCCAGCATCCGTAAAGGCCTTGCGGAAAGCCATCTGGGTTGCCAGGTTGAAGGCGTAATCGGAAGAATCAGTGACGTGGGTGGCACCGTCGTTGATGATCATCTTGCTTCCAATCACGCGGTGACCCAGGAGAGGACCCTTTTCGCACGAAAGATCGAAACCCTTGGAACAGGCAGAGAGGAACTTGTCGGGAATGTTACCGCCAACGACCTGGCTCTCGTAGTGGTTCTCGTCGGGCTTCTCGTTGGGCTCGATGAAACCAGCAACACGGGCAAAGTCACCGGGACCACCGCTCTGTCGCTTCAGGAGGTAGTCAAAGTCGGCACGGCGGGAGATGGTCTCGCGGTACGCGACACGAGGCTGACCAGTCACACACTCGGTCTTGTACTCTCGTCGGAGACGTTCAACGTAAACTTCGAGATGCAGTTCACCCATGCCAGAGATGATGGTCTCCTCGCTCTCAGCATCGACGTGGACACGGAAAGTAGGATCCTCGCGCTGGAAGCGGTTCATTGCCTTACTGAAGTGGTCGGCATCGCCCGTTCGCTTGGGCTTGATCGAGAGAGACATGACGGCATCGGGAACGAACATGGAGGACATGGTGTAGGGAAGACCACCGTCGGTAAAGGTATCACCGGAAGCACAGTCGACACCGAAGACGGCGCAAATCTCACCAGCACCGACCTCGGCAACATCCTCCATCTCGTTGGAGTGCATTCGGACGATTCGGGGGATTCGGACCTTCTTGTCGGTTCGCGAGTTGAACAGATAGGTACCCTTGCTGAGCTTGCCCTGGTAGACTCGAATGTAGGTGAGCTGGCCGTAGTTGTTCTCCTCGAGCTTGAAAGCCAGACCGACAAAGGGCAGGGAGTTGTAAGGAACCAGCTTCACGGGCTTCTCATCCTTGGACTTGTCAAGCGCCATGTTCTCAATCTGGGAAGGCTCGGGTAGGTAGTCGCAAACGGCATCGAGCATGGGCTGGACACCCTTGTCGGCAAGGGCGGAACCCATCATGACGGCAGTGAACTTGCGGGCAATGGTAGCACGGCGAATGGCATCCTTGATCTGCTGGTTGGTCGGCTCTTGCTCCTCGAGGTAAAGTTCGGCCATTTCGTCGTCAACATCAGCCAGCTTCTCAATCAGAACCTGGCGCTTCTCGGCGACAAGCTCCTGAAGCGGGCCGGGAATCTGGTCCGAAACGCGAACCTTGATACCACGAGGTCCCTCAAAGTACAAGGCCTTCATGTTGATCAGATCGACGACACCTCCGAATTCGTCCTCGGCACCAATGGGAACCTGGATGGCGGCAGCGGGGATCTTGAGCTTGGTGTTGATCTGCTCGACGGCCTTCCAGGGGTTGGCGCCCATGCGGTCCATCTTGTTGACAAAGGAGAGTCGGGGAACGTTGTAGCGCTTCATTTGACGGTCGACGGTGATGGTCTGAGACTGAACACCGCTCACGGCGCACAGAATCATGACGGCACCGTCGAGCACGCGCAGAGCACGCTCAACTTCAATGGTAAAGTCAATATGTCCAGGGGTATCGATCAGGTTGAAATGGTAGGTTTCCTCTTTGCCGTCTTCCACTTTTTTCCAGTCACAGAAGGTCGCAGCAGATTGAATGGTGATGCCTTTCTCTCGTTCCAGTTCCATAGAGTCCATCTTGGCACCGACGGAATCCTTGCCTCGAACCTCGTGGATCGACTTGATTCGGCCGGTGTAGAACAGAACTCGTTCACTAACAGTTGTCTTTCCACTATCAATGTGGGCCTGTAGCATCGAGAGATATGTCAGCGATTGCAAAGGCGTATGCAGTCAAGGGGGCGTTTCGTACAGCAATACCGATGTTGCGCACGCGCGAGAGGCGCTTCGCTTCTTCGGGGTCCATGTTGGCGGCGACATACTCGGGGGTCAGACTAGCAGCATCTTCCTGTGCCTTTCGAAGACTGTTTTGGTATGTCAGCTACCACAACACAACAAGCACCATCACCAGTCGGATGTCTTACGCTTCCTGCGCAGCAGAGGCTCTCTTAGAAGTCTGGCTAAAAGCACGCCGACACTCCGACGCTGACGAAGCAATGGGGAGGTTCAATGAGCGGCTTCCGCCGTTGGGAAGTTGGCTTCCCAGCAGCAGACGGCAATTGAGCCATCTGGCTGCCCCCGTTACCCTCATTTTGCAAGTGTTGGTTGCAGAAAGGCAAGATGAGGATCTGTTGCTAATTCTCCATGGCCGATTGGGAGACATTTTTTTACCGGGCCGGGATTAACAGGGAGTCGCGCACTCACGTGCATCCGCGCTTAACAATGATCCGGACGAGTCATACAGACCCTACCTATTCTCTTAGTGACCATGTCACTTGTAACGACTGGAATTGGATATTGTCATAATTCTTGCCATCCGCCATGGGGAGGGTTTGATTTCTTCGTCCCATCGCTTGTGGTTTGTACGGTTTGGTATCATCCGAAAAACAGAAACAAAAGCCCTTCCCAATCCGTGTTTGGACCTGCCACCATGAAGTTCCTCCTGCGCCAAAAGCAAATCAGACCATGCATCACCAACCCATGCAAAAACGCCGTTCATTTTACAACCCAGGCCATGTGATACACTGTGAAGTGTGAACCTGTCATCAAAGTATACCCTCCAGAGCGCCACCGCCTAAAAGAAATACCATCATCGTAGCGCCCGTGATAGCTAGGCTAAAGCCAGCAGGCTGGCTCACTGACGCAGCGCTATCAGAATCGCCGTCATCACCGTTATTATTGCCTCCACCGTTGTTGTTGCCACCATTATTGTTGCCACCGTTGCCGGCACCCTTCTGGAATCCGTCGGCTGCCGTGAAATCGTTTGGGACGCTATTGGGCTGCTGTTGTATCGTGCTCTGTGCTGGTGCGGGGGTGGCAGAGGGTATTAGGGCGCCACTGCTCTTGAAGGGAACGACGCGGCTCTTTGTCGAGTTGAAATCTGTAGTGGCAAGCCCAATCTCGTGGTTCACTAGGTCGTACACAACGTATGCGGAGCGCAAGAATGTGTCGCCCAGGATATAACTATCGCTGGTCTGGTTCTGAATGCCAAAGGCACAGACGCGTTCGCCCCTCCAGTTTCCCGAGTTGAACGTTGGTCCGCCCTCGCCAGCCACGTCAATGACCAACTCGTCCATGGTTATGTTGATTCTAGGCCCGTCTGGGCCGGCAAAGCCAAAGGAAAAGTACCCCTCATGGGTACCGTATGAGCACGGCAATATTGCTTGGCCTGAGCGACCATCATACAGGGCGCCGACCTCCCTCCACGCTTGGCTAGCCAATTCTTGCGGTAAATAGGTTAGTGTTGTCCCTGAATCGAGGACCACGGTGATTGGTAGGTCGCTGGAAGACAGCGTATCACTACCACTCGGACTTGTAGCGACGAGAGACGTGAGTGCGATGTAGAAGTGGGTGTATGTGTTCTGTCCGTCACCGGGGTCAGGCACCATGGGGAGGCGTGTCATATTTCCGACATACTTCTCCATGTCGATGCCACCAAAAAGAATATTGCCTGTGCTTGCGTCGAGATCATTGAGCCATAGGCTATATGCAATAGTGTTGATCTGGCCCCCTTGGAACATGGCAACGGGCAGATTGGGGTAAAGTGTGTTGAACGTGTCTGCAGATGCCTCGTTGGTCGCGTACCCAACACCAGCGATTCCATTGGCGATATTGGTTCTCTTTCCAAGGCCCATGGTCATGTTGTTAATCACGGCACCACCAATCTCGAAGCGATCGACAAAGTAGTCACCGTTGCAGTAGGAGTCGTCCACGTAGATGATGCGGAACATGCCAGGACCGGCGGCGTCATAAGTATTAGAGTCGTCCGGGTCAACTAGCAACGGTCTGGTTAGCGATTCCGGTCATTGAAGAGCGACAGAAGAGGTGTGGTTGGCTATGGCATCCCAGCCCTATTGGCAGCGGGTGGCTTACAGCTTCCGTAGGGGCACCCTTGGTCCGCGCAGATGCCCGCATCGCTATCAGGAACCCATATGTCACTGCTGCCAGTATCCAGCTGAAGTGTGACTTTTTGGCCCGGGGTGCCGATGCGAACAGTCGAAAAGTAACCACCATCGGCTATGTTATTCTTGATGGTCTCTTCGTGTGTCGAGCTCGCGCGACGATTAAGGTGGCGGGGCGCATGACGCTTTTCAATGTCCCATTGAACGACTTGTGCTTGCACTACCGCCCCTGTCACGGCCAGACGGAAGGCAGCCAATAGTGGCTTCATGATACAATACACCAAAGGTCGATTGTGCGGTATTGCAGGTGATGAGCGCCGGTCTTGTCTCCATAGGGCGAGGGAGGCAGTTTAGCCAGCTAGCCAGCCAGCTCGGGTGTAGGAATAGGTCGATTTAAAATTGAGGATACTCTGGGGAATAAGTAGTGCGCCGACGCAGGGAGGAAACAGGTAGAAAGGGCGTCGTCTCCGCAAACGAAACACGCCCTAATAGACTAGCGAAGGAAGAGAGTGTGCCGGATACGAAGCAGGGGTTTTGCTGGGAAAGGTGACGCTTCAGCCAAGTTGGGATCGGATCGGATCGTAGGGAGAGCTGGGGCGCAAAGGCGATGTGTATGCATGTAGGTAAGATTTGTGCCGTATGCTGTATGCTGTATGCTGTATACTGTATGTACGGCGGCAGGAGGACAGAGATCAGAGGGGTGCGTGTGAGGGAAAAGGGCCAAGGAGGACGAGGTGATGTGAATAATTGAACATTGGAGAGATAGAAGAAGTTGGCTGGAGGAAAGTCGGCGGGCCGCGCAAGCGCCATCTAGAGCGAAGTGGTGACGACGAAGCCAAGAGCCAGCCCTTACAGTACCTACTGTATTGTACTGTAGGTACTTATGCACCCCTGGAAAATACGGGAGCTGGCGCGATGCGGAGGTGGAAACAGAGGTGGATTACGTAGCTTTTGCAGCCCGGAAGCCCGTAGAGGCGCGTGAGGCGTCCGGCCTCGCCGCCTACTTGGTCTGCGACTTGTCTAGGACGTTTGGGTCGTCTGGGAATTGCCGGCAAGTCTGGAAAGTCTCGGCGATGCCCTAAGCGCACCCATATCCGCCTCTGGAAGCATTCTAGGTTTCTAGTCGTCATCTCGGCTTACTGTACAGATTACACTACACTACCAGCATACTTTGGCCTCCCTCACATCCGGTGCCGAAGCAGGACAGACAGACACACACACACACACACACAAGGTACGGAGTCACGGGAGTACGGAGTACAGCTTACAGCATTGCAGATTAATCTGTACCGCAAGCAACGATCAATGAACAAGGGAGTGGCCCACCACCCATCAAATAGCGGTAGCTCTGATCCACATTGAAGCTGACGACGCCTCGGCCGAGACCTGGGTCGCTGATCACCGCCCCGCTTGCTAGCACTAGCAGCCGCGCATGCCTGTTCCAGCCCATCATCTCTTCAACCCTTCGTGGGGAAAGGTCAGATCCGCATCCCCTCATCAGTTCGTGTCAGAAACTGACGTGATCAAAGCAACCCGCTGTGTAGCATCCAGGGGAGGGGTTCATCCTCATGAAAGATTTGCTTGGATGTAGTCTCCCAATCTCTCGAGCCCTTCCTCGAGCACCTCCGTCTCGCACACGTAGCCTACCCGCACGTAGCCTGCAAAGTCCTGGCCGTCCCCGAAGCAGTGAGATCCAGGGCAGAAAAACACTTTGGTCTTCTCCAACAAGTCCACGCAAAATTCGACGTCGTTGACTGGCTCTCCATTCTTCTTGAACTGGATAAAGGCCGTTGTGCCGGCTTTGGGCTCCACCCACGAGCACGCCCAGTTGTTCCTATCCACAAATGCCTTGAGCAGTTTGGCATTGGTTCTGGCTAGGGCAATGTTGCGCTCCACCAGCGTCTCTTGCACCGCTGGCGACAGCGCATAGCTCGCAACTTGGTCGTCCAGTTGTGACACCGATATGGTCGTGTAGTCGCGAGCGGATGCGATCGCTCTCAGTATCGCCTTGTCCTTGGTCGCGATCCAGCCCAGCCGGATTCCTGCGAGTGCGAATCCCTTGGACATGGACCCGGTAACAATGGTCTGTTCGTACCCCAAAGTCGTTGCCGGCACTGGTACGGGACAACTGCCTGCTGCTCCTCCATGGAAGAGTGGACGGTAGACTTCATCCGAGAAAAGGACGATCCCCCTATGTTTTGCAATCTTGGCAATTTTCTGCAACGTGGTAGTCGGAATCGTTGCTCCAGTGGGGTTGTTGGGGTTATTAATAATGATCATCTGGGTACCCACGACTATCAATCAGCTGGACTTGGGCAGTGGGTTGCCTCTAGAGAAACATACCTTTGTATTGTCTTTAATGAGGCCTTCTAACTCATCAACATTGGGAACAAATCCCTCCTCCTCCCTCAATCGCCACAGTGACACTTCGGCTCCAATACTTCTGGGAGCTTCGTACAACTGCTGGTACGTTGGATAGACGCAGACGATATGATCTCCAGGCCCTAGCAACGTATACAGCACCAGAAAATTGGCATTGATAGCGCCCTGCGTGATGATGATATCGTCGGCAGCCAGCTGTTGGCCCTGGGCGCTACAATGAGCTGCCACACGCTCCCGCAGAGTCGACGATCCAGGAATTGATCCATATGTCAGCTTGACGCTGGTGTCGAGCGGTCCTGGAGCATTCGGGTCCTTGCACATCCCGACCAGGTCATCCACGGAGAGGGACGCGGCACACGTTTCGGCTATGTTGAGCACGCCCGGCGTGTCCTCGTACTTGTCCATCCATCGCTCTACGTGAAAAGGTCTGATCTGTACCATGGTGGCTCTTGTGTGAAAGTAAGAGCAGCTGGTTCCGGACTGCGTGCAGGGATTCTGGTACCTGCGGAGAAGCCTCGTATTATATAGTCGATATGTCGTATATATATTTTTGGTGTAAGTATATGTAGATGTGTAGTTACGGAGTACTGGACTGCGCCCTGTATGTCAACTTCTATGGTGGGGCATTCCAACTGGACGCTGGCGTTGCTCTCAGTAGGCGCTAAAGAAGACAACTTGACAAACTCACCGCGCCCTATTGACAAGAAGAGATTTGCAACCCAAACCCTTGCAATCCTGGTTCGTCGCAATTTCTGTAACGAGATAAGTTAAAAAGGTTAAATCGACTTACACTGGGTATCCATCCACCTCTGCAAGAATCAGACAGCAGCTTGCGACATTGCCTCGGTACATGTCCGAACCTGGATGATTGCCTCATAGCGATTCCCGCACACTTGATGTCGATCAAGTCAATAGATATATGTGGCAACACCTGAAAGATAGCGATGGAGCCATTTGCGTCTGACCTGGAAAGCCAACTGCGTGTCACCTGAAATAGTGGAAATTATTCCAGTTCACACTCAGTGACCCAAGTCCTGCAATGCAACATTACCAATATATCTCGAATGTGAAGCGGCAATACGATGGAACCCGAAAACCCGGGACCGATTTAAGCTTTTAAGAAAGCTTCGGGTGTGTTTGGAATCTGCAGGAGAAAGTACAAGTAAGCTACCTACGGTAATATGTGGTCACTTGTCAACCTTTGCATCTGGCGTTGAAGCGCATCATGCATCTAGGGTGGCTGGTGGGCCGGGTTAATGAGAGTAAAGGTACCCAATGCACGACACTCGGCGTGCATTGCGTGTTGCCTCACACATTCCGAGATGCCATATCGAAGCTGGGTACCTACGATACGTTGTAGATGGGCCCAAATCAGTAGTAGGCCAGTACTTCCTGGTCGATGTGGTGTAGCATTGTCAAAACGAGTCGTCTTGCTGGATGAAGCTCAGGTGCAAGAGTCATGGGATCCGCATCATGCATCCTGCAGAAGCCCAATTGGCCAGAGGTACCCGTTGCCTAGCGCTCTTCAGTGGTTGCTGCGGGGGCGGCGCCACTGCTGGTCAGGGCCGTGGAACCGTGTAGCTTACCCCGGCTGCCATTCGTCATTCGCCATTCAGCACGCCGCTCTTCGCCCGACGTCGCCTCTCGGTCTCTGTCTCTCTGTCTCCGTCTCTCTCATCTATCCATCTGGACCGCGTCTGTCCATCAAGCCTTTCCTTGGGCATCTACAGAATTGCCATCGCTCCCTCTTCGCGCCTGTACCGCCATCGCCGTCGCCGTCTCCATCGCCATTGCCGCAGCCATGGCTCCGCTCGCGTTGACGAGCCTCCTAGTCGGTGCTGTGGCCTATTTGCCTGCTCTGGCCATGGGTGCACAGTACCAGGGCTACTCCGACGCCAACTTGCTGGGCCAGATGTCTCTTCTCGATACGCGCCGCCCCGATAATTGTCCGCCATGGTGAGAGATGCCCCCATCTCGCTTCGGCCAAGTGTGCTCTGTTCCCCTCGATGCTGACCGCGCTGCAGCTTCAATTGCCTCCTCCCCGCCCATACTTGCGCCCAGTACGCTGGCTGCAACGAGTTCAACGGAAAGTGCGATTGTCCCGAGGGCTTTGGTGGCGATGACTGTCTCCAGCCACGTACGGTTGCCTCCCATGATTCGGACGCTATCCGAAATAGTATCGCTGACAATCCCATAGTGTGTGGTTCCCTCGCTCGAGGCAAGGACCGGCAGATGCGATCCGGCGACTCTTGCAAATGTGACGATGGCTGGACCGGTATCAACTGCAACGTCTGCACTGATAATAAGGCCTGTAACGCACTGATGGAAACGGGCGACGGTGGTGTTTGCTATCAGAATGGCGAGGTCGTCAAGCACAATTATCAGATTTGCGACGTCACCAACAAGCAGATCACTGGCCTTCTCGGAAAACAAAGACCTCAGGTCACCTTTACATGCAAGGAGGAAGACAAGACTTGCGACTTCCAATGTGGGTTGAAGATCTTGTCTTTGACACATGTCCACGCTTGACTAACTGTGTGCACTAGTTTGGGTGGACGAGGTCGAATCCTTCTACTGCCACTTGAGCGACTGCAACTCCGGGGCCGAATGGAGCGACTCGAAGAATACCACCGACTACAAGTGTGGTCATATCAGCTGTAACTGCGTCCCTGGCCGCATGCTGTGCGGTAAGGGCGGATCTATCGATTTGGGCGATTTTCTTGACCAGTCCATCAAAGGTCCTGGCAGTTTCAAGTGCACACAGAGAGGCGGCGGAATCCATGACTGCGCTTTCAGCGAGCCCAATATGGATGAACTTATTCAAAATCTTATTGGCGACTCCAGCATTCTTCTTAGCTGCCGCTCTGGCGAATGTCTTCACGAGACCGAGGTGCCAGGCTACAAGCGCCCAGTCAAGCAGATCAACACTCCGCTCATTGCGGGTGTCATCGCGGGTGCCTCGCTTTTCCTCGTGGGTGTCATTATTTCGACATGGTACCTGTCTCGCCGCAGGCTCGACTACGCTGCTATTCACCTCGACGAATCGGACGACGAGACAACCAAGCTAATGGACGATCACAAGCCAGCGGCGCTTTACTTTGACAATGTTGCCTACACGCTTAACGGGAAGCAGATTCTTAGCGGAATCCAAGGTATTTGCAACCCTGGAGAGGTGACTGCAATCATGGGTGCATCGGGTGCTGGAAAGACGACATTTCTTGATATTCTGGCGCGCAAGAACAAGCGTGGCCAAGTCAGTGGAGACTTTTATGTCAACGGAGAAAGTGTGGGCGATTCTGATTTCCGAAACGTTGTTGGTTTTGTCGATCAGGAGGACACTATGCTTCCTACCCTTACCGTTCACGAGACTATTTTGAACAGCGCCCTTTTGCGTCTTCCTCGCGATATGGGTCGAGCAGCCAAGGAGCAGCGCGTCACCGAAGTTGAAAAGGAGCTTGGCATTCATCATATTCGGGACTCGCTGATCGGGTCCGAGGAGGGCAACGGGCGTGGCATCTCTGGCGGCGAGAAGAGACGAGTTGGCATTGCCTGTGAATTGGTCACCAGCCCGTCCATTCTCTTCCTAGACGAGCCTACCAGTGGTCTAGACGCCTACAATGCCTACAATGTCATTGAGTGTCTTGTCACCCTCGCAAAGAACTACAAGCGAACAGTCATCTTCACAATTCACCAACCCAGATCCAACATTGTCGCTCTGTTTGATAGATTGGTCCTTCTTGCCCAGGGCAAGACCGTCTACTCTGGCCCTTTCTCTCATTGCCAGGCATACTTTGATCAGATCGGATACGAATGTCCTCCCGGATTTAACATTGCAGATTACCTGGTTGACCTCACCATGCATGCTGGCAACGCTCAGTCTGTCGACGATGGCACGATTGGTATGGATTCCGCTAGTGTCGGACCTAGCAGTACGAGAGCCATCAAGTCTGTTGCAAGCATCTCAGGTACCAGCACCGGGGATGATAGTGTAGCTGAGTGGGCATCTTCCATAAGACCCAGGAACTCTAGACGAGACTCGGTCAGGGCCCGGCAAGAGAGAGAATTGTATACGCGCAGAAAGAATGTGGCGGACACTCCTACATCGGATGTTGGAGGCGAAGGCCTGGGCAGCTCATACCAACTGCAGCCCAACCCTACCGATTCTCTTACTACTCCCCTACTCGAAGACCCGCATGACCTGCCCCCAGCAGCGACCAGCCGATCTGATTTGGACATCATGACTCAGTCTTTTGCCCACTCCGAAATTGCAGCCTCCACTCGTGAAGAGATCAAGCAGGCCATTGCGGTCGCTGGGAACGCCAATGGATCAAACGGAGCGAATGGAACAAACTACACTCCGGACGGACCTAACATCCACTTGAGCGCTGTCGGAAAGGGTTATGCTCGAGTCGGATACTTCAGGCAGTTCATTATTCTGTCGCAGAGGACCTGGAAGAACCTCTACCGAAACCCTATGCTGATGCTCACTCACTACGCCATCGCAATCATCCTCGCTGTCTTTTCTGGATATCTCTTCTACGGCCTTACGGATGACATTCCTGGTTTTCAGAACCGTCTCGGTCTATTCTTCTTTCTCCTGGCCTTGTTCGGTTTCAGCACCCTTACCAGCTTGACTGTCTTCGCTACGGAGCGGCTACTGTTTGTCCGGGAACGGGCCAACGGCTATTATTCACCCGCTACCTATTTTGTTGCCAAGGTTCTCTTCGACATTATCCCCCTTCGCATCATCCCGCCAATCCTCATGGGATCCATCATCTACCCCATGACCGGTCTGGTAGCGGATGCCAACCACTTTTTGACCTTCATCACCGTTCTGGTCTTGTTCAACATGGCGGCTGCCGCCATTTGCCTCTTCATTGGAATCGTTTGCAAAGATGGAGGTGTGGCCAACCTGATTGGCAGCTTGGTCATGCTCTTCAGCTTGCTATTTGCCGGCTTCCTTTTGAACAGAGATGCCACCCCCGCTGGTGCGAGATGGTTGCAGACACTGTCCATATTTCACTATGGGTTCGAGTCCCTCATTGTCAACGAAGTTGTCCAGCTCACCCTGGTTGATAAGAAATACGGCCTTGATATTACCGTGCCCGGCGCGGCTATTCTGAGCTCCTTTGGCTTCAACAACAGTGCTCTCTGGGCTGACATTCGAAACTTGGGCATCTTCGCTGCCGTCTTTATCGTCTTATCTTATGCGGCTATGCATATCTTGCTGGTTGAGAGGCGCTAGACTGGATAGAGGGAAGGTCTGCTTGCTTCCCCGTTACTGCCATGCCGTAAGAGACCGTGCTCCAAGCCATGTGTACGAGCCTTGGGCATGCTGTAATTCAGCGTACATACAGAATCGACTGTGCGATTAGGTTTTGGTTTTTGATACTTGGGCGTTGAGATTGGCTGGCGTCGATTTACTTGGCACGTTTGAATTTGACCCTTACCTGAGGTGTCTGGATACGCAGGTAGAGCAACAGCGTTTTACTACATATAAACAGCATATCCGCAGCATGCCTCATTATCTTTACTTCCATTCCAGCATGAAAACATGAGATCCTGGACAAATCAGACTCGCTGAAGCTCATGAAATGGTAGGATTTGCAATTGGTACAATAATACATGGGTACATGTTGCAGTGAACATTGTCTTTGTTTTTTTTTTTACAAGTCTGGGCCGGTGCAGGCCTACTCCATCTTTCCACCAGTAAACTCCTCTGCAATCCTCTTCTGGCGCTTGACGGAACGATCGTATTCGGACTCGTAAAAGTCCATAACCTTGGTTGACGTGCCAGCCGTAGTTGCAAGCATGCTGCCGACGGAAGGCGGCTTGCCAAAGATATCCCAGGTGTTCTCGGCGGCGCCCCACCGGCCAACAGACTGGCCCTGGTTCTTGAAGTAGTCCTCGGCGAAGATGGTATCGATCTCGGTCTTGAGCTCGGCCTCATCGACAATGAAGTTGGAGGCATTGATGTAGAGCTCCATTAGGGCATCGCGGTTGGCCTGCTGTCTGGACCTCTCCTTGGCGAGGACCTTTTGCCTGCTCTTTTCGGCGCGCTCGAAACGGTCGGGGTCCGGGTACACCTTGGTGTCGAGGATTGCGTCCAAGACGGTGCTGCGGGTAAGGCGGTCGTCCTCGCGCTCCGGGGCGCGGGCGGCGGCGTTGTGCTCCTCGAACTTGCGGGTCACGCGAGTGTTGCGGGCTCGATCGCGCTGATTTCGGCGGTTCCAGAGGTCCTTCAGACCGGTCTCGAGGTTCTGTCGGCGGACATTGGCCATCTCCATCTTCCATTCTTGCGTCTCGTTCTTGGGCGCTCGCGCCTCGGCGGGCTCAGGCACCGTCTTCTGGATGTACTCGGGCCGCATCTTGCGGTCGCCCTCGAGGCGGGGGAAGACCTCGCGGGGTACCGGGAGGTGGCCCCGGACGCGGGGAGCCTTCTTCTCATCGGATTGAGGAGGGGTGGGGAGGCGGATATAGGAGGGCGACTCGGGAGGGACTTGGTTGGAGAGGATGGCGGGAGTAGTTGAGAAGCTGCGGGAGGCAGCACGGAGCTGACGAGCCGCAACACGGGGGCAGACCCCGCTCAGGTGGAAAGTCATGATGTAGAGGAGGCCGACGCCAATTGCAGCGAGGCGAGGGCGCAATGGATGTGGTCGCAATAGCACGCCTTTTGATGCTTCGATGTGGGCAATGAACCATGGAGTAGAGAAAATCAAAGGAACGGACTAACTGGCCCGGATTATCTGCTTCCGAGGACCCCTGTGTCTTTTTCCCAGGCCAAGTGGGCCACACCGCCAACCACCGTCTTATCGTTGGTGGGGCTTATCCTGTGCTGGAAAAAAAAAAGTTGGGCAGATAAAATCCCTTGTCCACCCATCTCCTTGCACCTTTCTCTCTCTCTGTGTATCCCAGACCTACCGCCTCTCAAAATGGGTACCCAGAAGAAGGAAGCCTCCAGGCGCGATCGCCAGGGTAAAACCGGCGACGGCCTTAACAATGTCAGGACCAAGGGCGAGAACTTCTATCGGTAAGCACATTTCCCCAGTGCGCCAAACTGCCCGTCAGCGACTGACTTCCCCCCCCAACAGCGATGCGAAGAGGGTCAAGGCCCTTGGCATGTACAAGGAGGGCAGAGCGCAGAGGAACGCGCGTGGTGACATTACCCAGGCGGCGACGTACCAGTCGCGCGATGTGCCCAACGCTCGCATCGAGCCGAACCGAAAGTGGTTTACCAACACCCGAGTCGTCTCCCAGGACACGCTCAACGCGTTCCGGGACGCCATGGCTGAGAAGGCCAGCGACCCATACCAGGTTCTGCTCAAGTCCAACAAGCTGCCCATGAGCTTGATCCGTGACGGCCAGGACAAGGAGACGACGCACGGCATCAAGCAGCACAAGGCCAAGATGACGGTCGAAACGTCGCCCTTCTCTGAGGTCTTCGGTCCCAAGGCCCAGAGAAAGCGGGTCAAGCTTGGGGTGAGCAGTCTCATGGACCTTGCTGGCGACACGGAGAAGAGCATGGACACCTACGAAGAGCGCCTGGAGCAGGCCAGGCTCCTGAGCGGACAGTCTGGCGATGCTGATGTGGAGCCCGATGTTGCGACCATGTCCATCGAGCCTGTTTTCGACAAGGGCCAGAGTAAACGTATCTGGAACGAGCTTTACAAGGTCATCGATTCGTCGGATGTGGTCATCCACGTGCTCGATGCCAGAGACCCCGTCGGAACGCGATGCCGCAGTGTGGAAAAGTATCTGAAGGAAGAGGCCCCCCACAAGCACTTGATCTTTGTCCTGAACAAGTGCGATCTGGTCCCTACCAGCGTTTGTGTAAGTTGTCTCGAGATGTCTCTTCTATTCTCCACTTTCTTCCCCCTATCCATACCCCAAGGTTTTTGTCAGGATCCTTTTCTTTTACTCTACCGTGAAAAGGATGCGTTACAACGTTGGGAGATTAAACGCTATTCTCGACTGTTGGCAACTTTCTGTTGTCAACTGACGTGTGCCGTTTTGGTTACTGTCATGAGATCGGCTTCGTGTCACTTTGAGTTGAAGTCTACCTATGGCATCAAATGGGCCATCGATTGTGGACTTCTTAGTGTTGACACAGACATTCCTACAATCTGCAACCCTGTGTGGTCTGCTTCATTTATCATGGAGGTTAACTTGCTAACTCATGATAGGCTGGCTGGGTTCGCTCTCTCTCCAAGGAATACCCTACCCTGGCTTTCCACGCCAGTATCACCAACTCGTTCGGCAAGGGCTCTTTGATTCAGCTTCTCCGCCAGTTCTCCTCTCTGCACGCGGACCGAAAGCAGATCTCCGTTGGTCTGATTGGTGGCCCCAACACTGGCAAGTCATCCATCATCAACACCCTTCTCAAGAAGAAGGTCTGCACTGTGGCTCCTATCCCTGGTGAGACCAAGGTGTGGCAGTACGTTAGCTTGATGAAGCGCATCTACTTGATCGACTGTCCCGGAGTTGTCCCCCCTTCCAGCACTGATACCCCTACGGACCTCGTCCTGCGTGGCGTCGTAAGAGTGGAAAAGGTAGAGCACCCCGAGCAGTACATCTCAGCTCTCCTGGGTCGCGTCAAGCAGCATCACATGGAGAAGACCTACGAGCTCTATGGCTGGACGAATTCCACCGAGTTCCTGGAACTTTTGGCGCGCAAAGGTGGTCGTCTCCTCCGTGGAGGCGAGCCCGATCTCGACGGTGTTGCCAAGATGGTGCTGAACGATTTCATGAGAGGAAGGATTCCCTGGTTCACCCCTGCTCCTGTTTCCGAAGGCCCGGATGATGGCAAGGTCAATAGCCGTGAGGGCCGACTGGGCGAGATGCCCCGCAAGCGAAAGACCGAGGAGAGCGTTGATGATGCCGAGGCATTAGTAGAGGCTCAGCTGCAGCAGGAGGCCGAGGCCGCTTCCAAGAAGAAGGCCGAGCAGGATGGGGATGAAGAGGACGATGAGGAAGAAGAAGAGTTTGAGGGCTTTGGAAGCGACACCGAAGATGCCAGGTCTAGGAAGCCATCCTTTGGAGCGACTGACGCGGAGAGTGCATCAGATGATGTGATCTCTGTCGGCGGCTCTGAAGATGAGGCCGAAGCGGAGGAAGCTGAGCCAGTGGTCAAACCCAAGCAGATATCCAAGGGAGGCCGATCGACCAAGCGACGGAGAACTTGAGGCAATGGATGTGGTTGATCTTCAGTCTAATAACGAGGTGCTTGCAAGTGCGACTTCGACCCCAACAGAACCGGACGATCAAGTTGGCAACGCAAGCGGCGTCAATGCTGGTCCGGGAAGACTCACCAATCAATCACCAGGAGCCCGCTAGGCGCGAGTTACGGGATATTATCGCGGCTAGTTGGCTGTGGATGGCGCCTCCATGCCGCGAAGATCCGCTGGCCCCCAAACACCGGACTGGTCCTGGATGGCCAAGGCGACAGAGTGTTGGATCAGCCGAGCCCAATGGCGATGACTCATTCAGGCGCTGGCCCGCCTCCAATGTTCATCGAGGGTTACCCCGCAAGATCTGGGCCGAGCATCTCGGACAGACTTTGGCTTTGCCTAGGCCAAGTCTCGCCCGGTCTGTCTCGCCCAGGGTTCGCCAGTTGAAGCAGACCTGTATGGGTGGCGAACACGGTGCTATACCGAGCTGTCGAGGCCGGTCACAGAGAAGGGAGAGATGGATACGTACTGATCGACGACTTTATGAAAATCGTGTGAATGAATAGTGGGCGAGCTGCCGGCGCGGTCTGCATGACATAACTCGGCATAGATGCTGTGATCCTTAATTAAGCTCCATCAATGAAGATGATATCACAAGGCTGGCCATGAGGACTCCGTAAACAATTGGTTGTGTCGGTCAACTTGCTTTGGGTGATGCCTACTTGATGTAATAGCTTAGTCCGAGGGGTACCGGGGCTGTATCATGCCGTCCAAGACTTGAGAGGCGGCTCTCCAACTCGCCTTGTGATCTGACATCAATGCATTACGGCGGCGAGAAGGCGCAGCGTTTGTGACGAAAGACAAGCTTGACTAGTTTGGTCCCGTTTAGGGAATCTCGGGTGAATAACCTCTTCGACGTCACGTCAACAGCCTCGCACCCCGTGTTGAAGCCGACTAGGCCCAGGATGGCTTCAGGTTCGCAGGCAACCCGCTTGTGTTGTAGAGCCAAGTCGACCAATGCTATCCGCAACTCGCAAAAGGTACGCGCTCTATACCAACCTATCATCAAGTTCTGAACCTTCGCGTCATCTAGTTGCTGCAGATTGAGTTTCAGCGCCTAACGGTGAAGCTTGCGCGCCCAATGAGCGACAAGTCCTAACGGGAATCTCACCAGCAGCCATCCCCATCCCCGTTCAAGGCCCATCATCTGCCCTAGCCACGGCGCTCACCTTAAAGGTAGGAGTCGTCCGAGATGCCCGACTCGGCACGCCGAAGCCGAGTAAGAGCCAAGAATAAGTTTGGCTCTCTCGCAACGAGCGAACGGCGCGTGGCCCCCATCCAGAGCACCGGCCATCTCACTTTACACTTTGGCTCCAACAAGCCCGAGGCCAAGGTTTCGCTCGGAGCATTTCGGACCAACGGCGAGCTGGGGAAGCTCGTATTTGAAGATGCTTTCCCAAGTGTGCCCTCATCCTTGCTCCTTTGCCTGTTGTTGGTGCCGTCATGATACTTGTGAAGGCGTCAAAGACTTTGCCCCCAGATGATGGCCTTTTTGCACGCAGACGTGTTGCCCACTTTGTGTATCGAGCGGTCATCATGAAAGCTTCGCTGACATCACTGGCGGTCCGGATCTCGTGGTCAAGTTCTGAAAGTTTCTGAAGAGACCCGTTTCTTGAGCCTTGATTGGGCTACGGTGGTGTATGATGCTGGCTATAAATCCACAACTGCCGTTGCCGCCGCGGCCGGGGCTGGTGAATAGGTTTACCACAGAGTATACCAAAGGCAGAAGTTGCTAGGAACGAAGCCTCGCCCTCATCATGCTGTCTTCCATCTCACTCCTCAGTGTCGGATTGGCACTTGTCAGTGCCCTCAGCGTCCGGAATCATGGATGCCAGCTTCACCTGAGTGTAAACGGCGGCATATCGGGCCCCGTTGGGCAAATCTCGAGTGGCCAAGTCCGGGCCGGCAGCGGCATCAGCTCGGCGAGCTTCACTTATGTCAACGGGGGCTTCACCGATTCCAAGGGGCGAGGATGCTTCTTCACTCGTGAGTTTCGAGCCGAGACCGCGTGTGTGCTGCTTCGTTGCTACTAACATTGGCTTGCCAGCTCCAACACATACCTTTCAGTGCGACGCTGGAGCCAAGCCGGACCAGCACTTCAAGATTGACTGCCATGGGATGGTCACATACCAGGGTAGCGCGACCTTCTACGAGTGTGATGCCGGGCATGGCCAGCACAACCTGTACCTAAAGCCCAGCGGCGTCAACTGCAAGAAGGTTGGCCTCCATGCCGACGGATGCTATCCCAAGTGCCCGCCCAAGCCTCACCCTCCCAAGGTCTGCCCGACGAACCTTCACGGCCCGTACGAGTTCCCGCACCTCATCATCAACATCGACAGCTCCAAGCCGCACTATGCCCCGGGAACGACCTTCTTCCCCGAGATCTCGCCCACCATGTCGGCCCTGTTCAACTTTGACATCCCCAGCTCGGACGCGGGCAAGCAGTGCAGCCTCGTGTTCCTGTTCCCGCAGCAGAGGGACCTCCAGACGTCGTCGTATACCTTTTCGGGAGATGGCAAGCTCGACTTTGCCGAGCTGTCGCATCCCGCCAATGGTCACACGTCGTACAGCAACCGGCCGGGCGTTCAGCACGACTACGGGACGACTCATGTGTCCCCGGGCAACAGCTACCGCATCGCGACGTTCCCGTGCCCGGCAGGCAAGACTGTTGGGTACAAGATCTCTGCTGCGGGACACACCAAGCTCCGGTACTTCCAGGACTATAACCCGGCGCCTATTGGGCTGTACATTACGGTGTGTTGAGAGGCCTGGCAACATGTTTCCCAGATTGCTATCAGTAACTACTCGTAATGTTTAATCAGGCTTGGTCTACGTAGCTTGTACTAGGTAGTAATGTGAATCCCGATGGCTTCGTCTTTTCATACTTGCTCGATGTGGACATTGCCGCACTATCGCTGACTAGAGGGACCGCCGGCCCGTTGGAAGATGGAAAGAGTCTAGTCAAGACCCCAATCAAGCGCGGGTCAGTTGAACAGTAACCCGCAGTTTGGTCAAACTTGCCATAAAGATCGACTAGTCACATGGTCTTTCTACCCATACTATGTATTGTACGTCTAGTTTCGACGGACCCGGATGCAACCCTACGTGGCGGGTTAGTCCATCTGTCAGGGATTCTAGCCGCACCGCCGGAATGAGGGACCGACGGGCCCCTTGGCTCCGCGTTTCTGATGAGCTCTTCTCGACCTTGGGTTGGGCGAATCGACAGGGATCATGGGCTTTTCTGGAACGACGGTCTGGAGAAGGACTCGTTCCTGGATGAGTGGGACCAATCTGAGCTCCGACTTGGTGATTGATGGAATTTCCCCTTTGGGAGAGTATCAGAATGCCGCTACGGAACACCAGGGTCCGGAGATGTATCAGCGTATGGACCAGGGGGAAAATGCTAAAAAGGATCGACCATGCTGGATCGCGGTGCCTTTATGGCCTCTCACAACTACTGCAACTAGGATTGCTGTATTCCATATACCCGCAGGCACGATGAAGTCCATTGCACTGGCGATAACCTCGCTTCTGGTCCCGGCGCTGGCGCAGTCGGGACTCTACCAGCAATGCGGTGGCCAGGGATTCACCGGATCGACGACTTGTGTCTCTGGTGCCGTGTGTCAGGCTGTTAACCAGTGGTTCTCCCAGTGTGTCCCAGGTAAAGATACCTTGACCCAATGTATGATAGCGGTAGGTTGACAAGTCCAAGGAACCGCAGCCCCGACAACAACGTTGCGTACAGCTACGGCACGATTCTCGACTGCGGCCGTGAAGCCGACGACGTCGACGAAGCCATCGCCAGGAGGAGGAGGAGGAGGAGGAGGAGGAGGAGGAGGATCAAGTGGCAGTGTCCCCTCGGCAAAGGGCACGCGCTTCACCATTGACGGCGTCACCAAGTACTTTGCGGGCACCAACTGCTACTGGTGCAGCTTCCTCCCGACGCAAAAGGACGCCGACCTCGTGGCCAGCCACATGGCCCAGTCCGGGCTCAAGATCCTGCGCATCTGGGGCTTCAACGACGTCACCAGCAAGCCGGGGGCCGGCCAGGTCTACTTCCAGTACCTGTCGGCGTCGGGCTCCGAGATCAACACGGGGCCGGACGGCCTGCAGCGGCTCGACTGGATGGTGGCGGCCGCAGAGAAGCACGGGCTCAAGCTCATCATCAACTTTGTCAACTACTGGGACGACTACGGCGGCATGAACGCCTACGCCCGGGCCTTTGGCGGCGACCGGCCGGGCTGGTACACCAACGCAAAGGCGCAGGCGCAGTACCGCAAGTACGTCAACGCCGTCATCAGCCGGTACATCAACTCGCCGGCCATTTTCGCGTGGGAGCTGGCCAACGAGACGCGCTGCCCCGGCTGCAACACCGACGTCATCTTCAACTGGGCGACCGAGGTGTCCAAGTACATCAAGTCGCTGGACCCCAAGCGCATGGTGACGCTCGGCGACGAGGGCTTCGGCCTCAAGGGCGACGGCAGCTACCCGTACGGCTTCTCCGAAGGCCTCGACTGGGAGAAGAACCTGCGCATCCCGACGATTGACTTTGGCGTGTTCCACCTGTACCCCAACTCATGTGAGTCTGCCGCAAAGAGAACGACTGAGAACATGTGCTGATTAGAATGACCGCTAAGGGGGCGTCTCGTACGACTGGGGCAACGACTGGGTAAAGAGACACGCAGCTCTGTGCGTCGCCGCCAACAAGCCGTGTCTCTTTGAAGAATGTGAGTTTCCAACCCCAACAACCAAGCACCTGTACAGCACCCGCATAGTACCGAAGAATCGAAAAGCTGACATGTCTGAAAGACGGCGCGCCATCCGACCACTGCAGAATCGAGACGCCGTGGCAGAAGACATCGCTGGCAACTCCCGGAATGGCGGGCGACACGTTTTGGCAGTATGGCGACACCATCAGCAGCGGCAAGAGCCACAACGACGGAAACACCATTTACTACAGCAGCCCCGAGTGGCAGTGCATGGTGACGGACCACGTCAAGAACATTGGTTGATGGCTGATGGGCGTGCCTAGAGTGCCATTCCTGAAGCTTAAGACGTGTGATGAAGGTGGTTGGTGCGTGCTCAACGAGGATGTGGACGAACAATTTGAAATGTAGATAGTTGGCACCCAGATTGTATATACAGAGCAATACTTTGATTGATGCATCAAACATAGTGAATGTAATGTAACATGATGTAATGTCAAGGCGAATGCGAAGAGGAAGAGGAAGAGGAAGAAGAAAGAAAGCCGTCAATGATAGGATCGCCAAAATGGTATAATACATGGCCGGAAGAGTTCCGCCGGCGGAAATAATGTGGAAAAACTTGGGCACTACGTCAATATCGCCAATCGATCAATCATCCATCCATCCATCTTCCCCCAAACCCCAACTCAACCACCAATTCCCTTTCTTCTACCCGAGCAACACTGCGCAAGATCGCCATCTCGTCGCAAAAATGGGCTCCTCCTCATCCAAAGTCGCTCGCGGCGCCGCCACGCGCAAGTATCCCACCCGCACACCTGGATCGGCCATTCCTCCCACCAGCAACACCACGACGGCGCCGCGATCCAGGCCTGCAGCACAACCTCTGGGCGATGGTGCCAAGCGAGGCGCTGGTATGTCACTGCATCTCATTTCAAATGGACCCCATTCTCCGCTACCGTAAGAATGCTACTAACCGTCCTCGCTCCGCCGGGCAGCCGTCGAAGCCGATGGCATGGACCCCGACTTTGCGCCTGGCGGCTTCTCGAACCGCCTTCACCAGATGGGCATCGTCGACCCGAACCCGACCTTTTCCACGTCGTCCACGGCCGGATCCCAGGTCCACTCGAGCCCGCTCGCCCCCGCGTTTCCTCCCGCCCGGCGCAATACGACGCTCTCGGCTCTTGCCGCCCGCGAGCGGCTGCAGAGGTTAGCCGACGAGGACCAGGAGTCACTGGGCCGCGGCTACGGCCGGCGGTTCCTCGATATGCGGAGCGTAGTGGACGCGATGAAGCTGCGTGATCACGGCGTGCCGCTTCAGGAGATTGAGTCCAAGCTCAGGATACAGCCTGGATTGCTGGGGAAGCTCGGCCGTCAAGAAACGATATCACACGTCACCGCTCCGAATTGAGGAGCGAAGCAGTGAAAAGCCACGGGGAAGGCAATCCTCTAGTTGTATTATTAATCAGGGAATGGCTATGATGAGTATCAACATGTACAACACAATGTTCCTTTTCTCCACGCTTCCGCTCCTAGAAACGACGCACAAGACAGTGACTGTAGTCATGTGTCGGCATGACCGAGTCCTCGCAAAGGTAGGAACCCCGCGTCTACCTGTTCGGTTGCTCCCGCGGTCTCAGGAGGGATGATGACGCTTTCTACCAGGCGGCATGCCCGCCGTCAATGCGAAGATCGCTGCCCGTCATGAAACTGCTGGCATCGCTCAACAGAAACACGGCGGCGCCGCGATACTCGTCAGGAGTGCTGAGGCGACCGAGCATGTTCTCCGAGGGCCACTTGGTGCGGCGCTCGGGGTAGTCGTCAAAGAGGGACTCGAGCATCTGGGTGAGGATGTAGCCGGGAGAGAGTGTGTTGACGCGGATGCCGTGCTCTCCCCACTCCATTGCGAGGTTGCGGCCCAGTTGGACGACGGCGGCCTTGGAGGAGTTGTAGGCCCTAGGTAGCAGCGACGTATCAGCAAAGCGAGCACAGGATTGATGGGTCTGGCCGGCTCACGGGGCGAGCATCCCTCGGTTGGCAATGGTGGCGCTCATGCTGGCAATCAGACAGATGCTGCCGGGCTGCTTAAGCCGGATCATCTGGCGAGCGGCCGCCTGTGCCGTCATGAAGACGCCGGTGAAGTTGATGCTCATGATGCGCTCGGCGTCCGTGTCGAGGTGCTCAATCGCGGGCGTCTCCTGGTTGACGCCCGCGGCGGCGATGAGGCCGTCCAGGCGGCCCGTCTGGTTGGCTACGTTCTCCATGATGCGGTTGAGCTCCGGCACATTACGGACATCGACCTGGTGGTAGGTGAGGGAGGTGTCGAGCTCGCGGCGGGCCCGCTTGGCGACCTCGGAGAAGCCAGAGGCCGGGTCATTGGCAGGCGAGGGGAGTCTGTCGAGGACGTGGACTGTTGTGGCAGGGTTCGTATGAGCAAGGCCACGACTGCAAGAGAGAGAGAAAGAGAGAGCAGTCCATCTTACCAGTGGCGCCGGCCTCGAGGAGCGCCTCGACCTGGACGAGACCGAGGCCCCGCGCGCCGCCCGAGACCACAATGACTTTGCCGGCGAGGCTGAACTCGGGCAGAAGCGTGGATCTGGGTACGGGAGGGGGAACGGCGCTGCTGCGAGCCGGGGATGTGTGCAAGGGACGAGCAGCAGCGTTGGCGAGGGGAGTAACAAGACGTTGCTGTCTGGCGAGCTGGAGTGGAATACGATGCCTGGCGAGGAGGCGGATGCCGGGAGCGAATCTAGACATGGCCGGTCTGTGTGCTCTATGTGCTCTGTGTGTGCGTACAAGTGTGGGTGTAAGAGAGGAACCTGTCACTCTGCCCTTGTTTCTGCTTGATTGGTGTGTATTCACGGAGCTGGATGTCTTCGTGTGGAAAGGAGGAGGGCAAGCCTTTTGTAGCTTCGTCCGCTCATGGATCATGGGCAGCCAGACGCGTGGACAGGCACATGGTCATGACGGACTAGCTCCAGAAGACCACAAAGGCACGGAAATGGATATGTAGAGAGACGGAGATGGAGAGAGGAGGCTCGAGATGGCGGCGACTAGGACCATCTCGAGATGCCGAGCTGTGCTCGGATTGCCCTGATGAGCTTAATCCCTGCTTGGGGGAGTGGCTGCACACCCCCTCCCTTGCTCCATCTGACGGCTGCCCCATCCATCTCCGCCTCCCGCTCCAGTCGACTTGGCGGGACACCATAATGAAGCTATCGTCACGAGGCCTCGTTGTTTCTGCTTCGCTGCCCTTGACCCTTGCTCCTCTCGCTTATGCTTCCCACCATCTTTCAACTGTAACAATATAGAAGAGCCAATCTCACCCCCAGTTTCCCTCTTTTTTTTTTCCCCCTCCTCCTCCCAATGGAGGGGTTTTCGAGGGATTGGGCATCGGGAGTGGAGGAGCGCATGCGCAGCTTGGCCGGCGGCTAGCGTCGAAGCCAATTGTGCGGGAACAGAAAGTCAATTCCAACTTTGCGGACTCGGCCCTCGTGTGTTTTCAGATGATGGGATTGCGGCACGTAGCAGCATGAGCGTGTTGAGAGGGCAGGGACAAGCTCATGGGCAGTAGGTGGCTGGCTAAATGATGGGTCACATCGAGAGAACGAGAAGCGTCTGAGAGAGCAAGGGTAGCTCACCGGCTGCTACAACGCCAAGAGCTGCGGCGACCAAGATGCATCTGGGCTGATGGTGGTTGTATTTGCGCATCCCATTTTCAGCCATGTCCAGCCATGTCCAGTCATGTCCAGCCGAGATGGATGTGATTACTGACCTCGTGAGCACCAAGCAGCACTTCTGTCCCTGTCCCTATCCCTATCATGGCACTCTACGGATGCTGTAACTTAAGTTGCGTTGTTGGGGGTTCCTCCAAGTAGACACGTAGATGTGCAATCATATCTTTTCACTTTCTAGTCTACGTACTGTACAGTACCTCTCCTCCTCTGATCATACCCATCTCCGGTGACGGACCCGATACGCTGGAAAGTCGTCTTCGACTGCGGCAACGATCAGCGGCAGATGACCTCTTGTTGTCGCGTCCTTCTATGCAAACCAACATCGGCACCCTACCCTGGACCATTCCAAGCCAAGCCAAGCCAGGCCAGGCCAAAGCAACCTAAACCAAACCACTGATGGACTCCAACCCACAGTCGCTATGCGATAGCGAGAGACTCATTCAGTATCCCAATGCCATCTGTGCTGTGGCGTAATCTGTAGTCGTGTCTGATATCGTGATTCCCACCCATCTTCTACCCCGCCATTTCACTGCTGGTTCAGCGCCTCTTGTGGCACAACCTTGCCTTAAACCCACGCCCCTTGCCTTTCTCTTCCGCTCGTTGATTGGTTCCACGCTTCGTCTCCCCGAGACCCCCGCATTTCCGCCCGAACATCAAATGTACATAAAAGACCCGAGCTTGGGGCTAGTCCGATTCGGGTAACCCGGGCTAGAGAGCGACTCCAACAAGTTCTGGAGGAACGGCGAATGGCGAATGGCGAATGGCGAATGGCGAATGGAGCATGGAGAATGTCACAGAAGCCGATGCAGACCAGGCTCCCTTCATCCACATCTGCACCTTGTGCATGGACGGCACTCGTCTTTGACTGGGGTTTCTGAGCGTTACATGGGATTCTTACTGCTGCACAGGTGCATGCATATCCGATGTTAGGCGACCCACAGACCCTGATGATACTGGCCTCACATGACTCTTTGGTGACTGTAACTACCTAGGTACCTAGCCAACGGGACTCGTCCCAATGGGTAGCTCCCGGTAGTGTCTCGGCAGACAGTATACCGGAGCGCTTGCTGGCCGATCAGACGGAGAGAAGACGGTGTCTACAGAGACAACAGTATTCATGATAGAAGTGGGTAGGCCTCTGTAACCCAAGGATCCTTCGAAGCTATCCCAAATGCCAAGAATACTACTACCCTTCTCGTAGGGTCCGCTCTCTCGCCATGATCGCCACCGTTTCCGTTTTACAGTCATCCATCAGGTCCTTCGCCATCGGCCAGAAAGGTCGTGGATAAAGGTACAAGTCAATTCCCGTGAATCAAACGCTACTCGTATGCAAAAACCAGCCGCTCTAAAACTATCTTTGAATCCCATAATCCCCCGAACCTGTTCTTGTCCGCCCAGGTTACCCTCTTCTTTTCCCTTCAGTTGTCCTCTTCTTCCGATCCCCTTGTAAGCATGACCAGTTCAGACTATACGTCTGCCAACCATTGGGAAACCGTCACAATCGTGGTGTAAGCCATGGCAATGACTCCAACAACCATGAGGATCACATCCATCGTCTTGACCCACCTCTTCTCCGCCACACCCTTGTAGTGCAGATACGCCGGGTAGATGTACACCAGAGGAACGCACGCGAAGCTGCCAATGAGGGCGACAAACTTGTCAAGATCACTGGCTCCAACCATGGCAACGCCCACGCACATCAGAACGAGAAATGCCCTCAGAGCATTCTTCTTCCACTTGATCGCGGCGCTCTTCTTGCCCGTTGCCCGCTCGCCAAAGATGGACGTCTCAATGATACGAGCCGCGGGGAACAGCTGGACCGGGTCGCCAGCAAGCACTGCCATTGAGTAGAGGAACTGGACCACATTGACAATGGGGGAGTCTTGGGGGAAGTTGGACATGACCTGGATCTGAGTCCTCTCGCCAAAGGTGGCGTAGCAAAGGGCGCCCACGGAAGTGAAGATGATGGTGATGATGAACATGACAGAATACAGGAGAGTCCCGAACTGTTCCGGCTTCTTCATGCTCGACTGGATCGGGAGAATCAGGCCGATGCCCTCGAACGTGAAGATGGCAGATCCGATCGTGAGCGGAAAGTCGGCCGGGTTGAATAGCGTGACGGTGGGATCCATGCCATCGCGCGAAAGGGTCAAGATGTCAAAGTACCAGATGTAGCCGAGACCGACCAAGATGAAGACGTCGGCAATCAATGCAACCGGGCCCAGCTTGGAAATGTTTCGAATCAATGCCAGAGGCACCAGCAACACCATCTGGATGGCAATGAGAAAGGGCACCCCAACAGCTAGGGAACGGTCGCCATGGGTGACGGCATCGAGAAAGGCATAGAGGTTCTCGGCCGTGAAGATGAGACCAGCGCAGACGAAACCCAGCTGCGAAATGGCAATGGATGCCAAGATGAGACTGCGGAACCGGGGGCCCACAATAGCAGCACCTAGCTCGCCGTAACCGCCTCCGAATCGTTCGCGGCAGTCGAGGAGTAGGCGGAAGCACAGGCAGTTGACGAGGGAGAGCACAATGAGCGTCACGGACGAGAACAGGATACCGCCATTGCGGAAGGCCTTGGGCAAGAACATGATGCCAGTGCCGATGAAGGCCTTGATCAGGGTGAAGAAGGTCTTGGTCGTGGTCGCATCTCCCTCCTTCCGGAGACGTCTCGAGGATCGGCGAGACCCCAGAAGCGGTCTCTCCTCGCCCGGTGGCTCTTCTGGCTCCTCATCGCCCTCCTCGCCGTCGACGGCCGATTCGTCCTCGTCAGAGTCGGTATCCTCGAGGTCCTCGCCGGCGAAGCTCCCGTACAACTCGAGAAAGTCGAGAAAGTTGCGTGCCACGGGGTGGCTGTAGGTCGTCTTATGCCTGTGCCGGGCCCGGCGCTGGAGGTGGGCGCGTCTGAAGCCGCCGGGGTACGTAATCTCGCCAGCAGGGCCAAGCCGGGACGACGTCTGGTGGGAAAAGGTGTTGGATCGGCGGACGGAGCTGGCGCGGGCCTTGATCTTGAACATGTCGCGATGGATGTCGCCGCCCTGGAGCATCAGAGATGACTCGACGGGGCCGGTCCCCGATGCCGCGTCATCGAGGAGGGCAGAAGACGGTGAGCCCGGAGCCAAGACGCTGGGGCCGAGCAGGCTGGGCTCCGGCTCGGCAGAGTAGCCATCTGGAAGGTGTCGGTCGAGAATGGCAGCGTGCCGCTTGCTCTGCTCGCTGCTGAGGCTGTTGGGGGTGCCAATGAAATCGGCCATGGCGGCGGATGGGGTTGATCAACAAGAGGTGAAGCACAGGTATCACCACTGGCGGGCTGGCACTGTGGCAGAGGAGACGAGACGATTGCAGCGACGGGGCGAGCCGTGGACCGTCGCGGACGGGCAATGGCAATGGCAACGGCAACGGCAACGGCAATGGCAATGACAGTGGCAGTGGCAGAGGAGGCAGCTTGATGCTGCGAAACGCTGGAGATGGCGACAAGCTAACGGGCAGCAAGAAGGGGAAAAGGGAGAGAGGATCGAAAGACTAGGACGGGGACGTTGGTGAGAGTCGGTCATGAATGGGTTCCATGGTTTGCTGGAGCCGAAAGCTGTGGCGTCACTGACCAAGTGGGGCCCCTGCAGCAAGTTTCGAAGAGTACTGCTACTTGGGAATGACACTCTTGAGCCTTGATGGGTGGGCGTGCACAAAGTACCGATACAGCGACCCACTCTGCTCACCTTGGTGGCTGGTGCCATGAGAATTCTGCTCGCACTGAACCCGTGCCAGAATCGGTGCACTGCCGAATCAGGCGTGTCTCAGAGTTCCATCTCAGTCAACGGCAACGTGAAATGTTTCTCCTGAAACCGTTTCTCTGCCATGTATGTATTGTACAGATAGATTATACTAGGTAATTTGTGTACCTATGGCTCCCAAGGCACAATAGGTATTCAACGTATTTCAAAGACTAAAACGGAACCCAAGTGCGCCCAAACTCCTCGCTTTCGTTTGCTCATTGTCCGTTCCCAGATTTCGTAACGCATACAAATACAGACAGCCATTCTAACCTGTACCCAGGTACCCACCTCACGGAGCGAGCGCTGTGAGCTCACGGCCCACTACCGCGCTGGTTACACAGTTTCATCATCTGCGCAGTTGCTCAAGATCCAGGGATGGTGGAGAGCGTCTTTGAGCGGCAAGCGTTTTGACGCGTCTTGGACCAATAGCTTGCCAGGGTATCAGCACGGCTTCACAAGGGAGGAAAAAGGTACAATAGGTCGGTGAGGAGGGGCAGGCTCACCGAATGGACAAAATCCCTGGCATCTGCAGACAGGGTTGCGGGCAGGGGCTTCATGTCGCCCTTGATGATCCGTCTCCGCGTCATGGCCTTGGAGTCCTCAAAGGGAGGCTCCCCCGTGAGGAACTCGTACGTCAGCACGCCCAGCGTCCACTGGTCGACGGCCTTTGTGTACTTGGGATTGTTGGCGTTGAGCTTGAGCATCTCGGGCGGCAGGTAGTCGAGTGTCCCGCACAGCGTCTCCCGCCGGTTGCTGGGCGCGTACACGCTGTACCCGAAATCCGCCAGCTTCAGCTCGCCGCGGAGGCCTACGAGGATGTTCTCGGGCTTGATGTCGCGGTGCATCACGTTCTTGCTGTGCAGATAGTCGAGCGACTGGGCCACCTGGGCGGCATACTTGGCAGCGCGCCGCTCGCGGAAGCGGCCCTCGCGCTGCAGCGACTTGTACAGCTCGCCGCCGGGCGCGTACTCGAGGATGAGGAAGATGCGCCGCGAATCGTGGAACCAGTTGTAGAAGCCGAGGATCCCCGGCCGGCGCAGGTTGCTGTGCACCTCAATCTCCCGCCTCACATGCGTCTCGGCGCCTTCGTGGCGGATCTCGGCCTTGTCCAGGACCTTGAGGGCGCAGACGAAGCCCGACGAGCGGTGCCGCACCAGATAGACGCGCCCAAACTTGCCCTTGCCCAGCGGCTTGCCAATCTCAAACATGCCGAGATGGAGCTGCTTCTGGTGCCGGATCGGCGACCGGACGGGGCTGTTTGATGGGCCCTTTGGTCGCCTCTCAGGCGTCGGCGGCGGAGGCATGCGGTTGAGAAGGGCATACTTGTGCAGCTGCGATTTGCCGCGGGTAGGGGGACGGCCGCCTTGAGGGGAGCTCTTGGTCACCGTCGGAGCCAGCATGATGAGGTGATGGGCATCGATAGTTGCCCTTCTCTCGAGGTTCGTTCGAGTTCGAGGTAGGATCTAGATGGCGGCAATGCTATGTAGTAGACATGTAGATGGTCGGCATGTGGTTGTTGTGAATCGGCGCAGCAATGTTGGTGGTGTAAGCATACATCACCCAGGCAACGACAATGTCTCATGGCCAAACCAAACCACTACATTCGATGCTACCCGCCCTTATAAGCATCCATGGCCATGCCATGGAATTGGAAATTGGTAGATTGCTTTTCAGAGCTGGAATTTGAAAGCGCATCAACACGTTGGTCAGGTCGAGGCACCCACCAACACTTGGACTCTGGAGGGCCCTGATCCCTGACTAGGCCGCCCCGCCATTGCGCCGTCTTGCATAGTACAGATTACAGTACAGATTACAGTACAGATTACAGTACAGATTACAGTACAGTTACAGTTCTCCACGGCGGATCTCGATAAGTGGGAAACATGACTGACTTCGTCTCAACTACAGCTCTTCCTCTGGCTATCTTGAATATTATGATTCGAGGTCTTTACAGCTGTCCAAATTGCTTCTTCACAGAGAACCAGATGGCCGGGTCGATCCCTTCTAGAACCCAGTATCGGTTGAAACCTCTCGTCTAGTCTAGATCTATCCAAAGTTGACATAGACTCTACTCTCCCACTCTTCCAGATCTGCCATGCGTCCCTTTCCACTCGCACTTGCACTCGCACTCGCACTCGCACTCGCACCCGCACCAGGGTGAGTGCTAAACAGCAGTCTGACATCCTGCGAGCCGCACCCCAGCGCATCGGCCACATCCGTGCACGGCACCGTCTCCCGCGACATGTTGAGCACGACGACGGCCCGGCGCCCCGGCCCCTCGCGGCCGTCCACGGGCACGCGGCTCTCCTTGACGTACGCAAAGACGCGCTCGCTCGCCGGGTCCAGCAGCCGGAACGAGCCAAACACAAAGAGGTCCCGGTACGCCTTGCGCAGCCGCAGCGCCCGCCGGTAAAAGTGGAGGACCGAGTCCGGGTCCCGCGCCTGCTGCGCGGCGTTGATGGCCCGGTACCCGTCGTGCACCCGCATCCACGGCCGCGCGCCGGCGTCGCAGAAGCCCGCGTTGGGCGAGTCGTCCCACTGGAACGGGATCCGGGAGTGGTCGCGCGCGAGGATCTGGAGCCCGTGCATCGTCGCCGCGAGGCGCTCCTCGTCCCCCGACGCCTCGGCCTCGGCGTAAAAGTTGCGGCTCTCAATGTCCTTGTACTCGTCGACCCCCCACGCCTTGGGCATGTTGGTCATGCCAATCTCCTGGCCCTGGTACAGGAACAGCGTGCCCGAGAGCGTCGCCTGCCACACGGCAATCGTCTTGCTCGACTTGAGCCACCGCTCCGGCGTGGAGACGTCGCCGAACCGATCCACCGCCCGCCCGTTGTCGTGGTTCTCGCAAAAGGCCGTCGTCCACGCGTCCGTCCCCTCGATGAAGCTCTGCCACTTGGCCGTCAGGGCCTTGAGCCTCGACAGCGGGAACGGCTGGTAGATGTACTTTGCGCCGAACCCGTCGCCGGTCCCGAGCCGGATGACGGAGAACTCGAACACCATGTCGAGCTCCCGGGCCGCCGCGGACACGTAGGGGACAACCTGCGACGGGCACGGCGTGTTGGAGAGCTCGCCAACCGAGACGGCGTGGTACGGCGCCAGCACCTTGCGGTTCATCTCGTGGATGAACTCGTGGATGCGCGGGCCGTTGCACCACATCTCGGGCGCGGGCTGATGGGGCGACGCAGGATCCGTAATGGGTGCGTCGACAAAGTCGCGCCGCTTCGAGTACTTGTTGACCGTGTCAATGCGGAAGCCGTCCACGCCGCGGTCCAGCCAGAAGCGCATCGTGTTCTCGTAAATGGCCTCGCGGCACTCCTCATTGTCCCAGTTGAGGTCGGGCTGGTCCGGCGCGTAGAGGTGCAGGTAGTACTCCTGCGTCTCCTCGTCAAACGTCCAGGTAGAGCAGGCAAAGTAGCCTCGCCAGTTGGTCGGCGGGTGACGGATGCCGTTGTCGTCGTACCGCGGGCGTTTCCAAATGTACCAGTCTCTCTTGGGGTTGTCCCTCGAGGAGCGGGACTCTTTGAACCACTCGTGCTCGGTGGAAGTGTGGTTGATGACAAGATCAAGAATGACCTTCATGCCTCTCTGGTGGCATTCCCGCAGGAGCACGTCCACGTCCTCGACAGATCCGTAGGGCGCGTGGATCTTGCGGTAGTCGGACACGTCGTACCCCATGTCCTTCTGCGGGCTCTCAAAGATGGGCGACACCCAGACGACGTCGACGCCGAGATTGTCAAGATAGTCTACCTTGGATATCAGCCCGGGCAGGTCGCCCCAACCGTCCCCGTTGGAGTCTCTGAAGCTGGCCGGATACACCTGGTAGAACGTCGCCGCCTTCCACCAGGGCTGCTTGCCGACCCATTGGTTATCTGCGTCCGTCTCCCAGATGAGAGACCCCATGGCTGCTGATGATTTCGGGTTGTGTTGCTCACGGGGAGATGATGTGTTGTCGACGTTGAACCCTCTGAGATCGGTGGTGTGAGCCTCTTTATTGCCTCTGGGGGCATATTCGTATTGTACGGATGAGATCCACCGCATCTGAAACCAAAAGAGCAGAGCTGCTCATTCGTATCCCCGCGCATGCGGAGTCTCCGCGTGCTCAAAGTTGCCATTCTCGCTCAATCGGGATTTCCAACTTGGGTACGGCGGAGACTCCGCCTGCTCAGTTCCTCGCTTCCCCGGCGCAAAAGAACATGTCGGCAGCCAACTCGTCAAACTGATCAAGATTGTGGCGATAAAACAACGGGAAACGAGACCGCTCCCTTGTAGGGGAGCCAGCTGCAACTCCGCTAGACTCCGCGTGGGCAAGCCAATCGTAGAATTGTTCGGCTGCGGGGACGCGGAGTCTCCGCGTCGACACCGTCTGCTTGGTTGTGATGCGAAGCAATTAGGCCTAGCAAACCTTGTCTCATCTGACCCCAGCCCAACCTGTTCTTCCCCATGACTTCCCCAGATTTTCCTATACCGGCCGAATTCGCGAGGTGCCAGTGGATCAGCACCTCTTTGAATCTCTTGTCTGCGCAGGTGGTAAATGCGGAAGCGCAGACGTTGAACTGCCCCAATCAGGCGAGTCCTGGGCGTCTTAACATGACCTCTGTTCAACTATAAGAGGGGACCTACGGACACTCTCGGAGACCATCCTGCCATCACATCTCGCCTTGTGCTTCGTTCCCTCTCTCCTCTTGTCGATATTGCTCCTCTCCAGTGCAGCCTTGACCATGTCCGACATCAAGGGCACCATCCACTCCGAAAAGGGGGCGGACTCGCAGCATGACGAGGCCGTCCCCCGCGAGGTTCTTGCCTCAGACGCCAAGCTCGCCGCGGACGCGGAGCATGACATGACGCTCTTGCAGGCCATCAAGACGTACCCAAAGGCCATCGGCTGGTCCGTCCTGCTCTCCACGACGCTCATCATGGAGGGGTACGACCTGGCGCTGCTCGGCAACCTGTATGCGTCGCCCGTCTTCAACAAGAAGTTTGGCACCTTCAGCGAGGCCAAGGGCGAGTACCAAGTCACGGCGGCGTGGCAGTCGGGTCTGTCCAACGGTGCTCGTGCGGGCGAGATTATCGGCCTGATCCTTGCTGGCTGGACGTCTGATCGCTACGGATACAAGATGACCACCATCGGTTCTCTCGTGCTGATGATTGCCTTCATCTTTGTGCTCGTCTTTGCGCCCAACATCAAGATACTCGTTCTTGGAGAGGTCCTTTGCGGTATGTCAACGGACTACTGATGCTCGAGTAGGAGACTGATGCTGACTCGTACCAGGCATCCCATGGGGGGCGTTCCAGAGTGTGACTCCAGCTTATGCGTCCGAGGTAGCACCCGTAGTTCTCAGGCCTTATCTGACCACGTTCATCAACATGTGTTGGGTCATTGGCCAGTTCTTTGCAGCCGCCGTCAACAAAGGCTCCGTCAACCGCACCGATCAGTGGGCGTACAAGATCCCATTTGCTGTGCAGTGGGTCTGGCCGGTCCCTATCCTGGCCGGCGTCATCTTCGCACCCGAGTAAGCTCTCCAGTGCTCCTTGAGAGGGAACCCCCTTGGTTTTAACACCGATAGGTCTCCGTGGTGGTATGTGCGAAACAACAACCGCGCTGCTGCCAAGAAATCGCTCCTTCGCCTCACGTCTCGCAACCAGCCCAACTTCAACCCGGACGAGACGATTGCCATGATTGAGCACACAAATCAGCTTGAGAAGGAGATGAAGGAGGGCGTGCGGTATCGAGACTGTTTCAAGGGCGTCGACCTGCGGCGTACCGAGATTGTCATTGGTATCTGGCTCGTCCAGACGCTGGGCGGACAGAATCTGATGGGCTACTTCTCCTACTTCCTCAAGCAGGCCGGCATGGACCCCAGCAACTCCTTTTCGCTCTCCATGGGCCAGTACGCCCTGGGAATCGTGGGCACGGCGGGTTCGTGGTTCCTCATGTCCAGGGTCGGCCGGCGCACGATTCACTTTTCCGGCCTCTGCTGCCAGTTCCTGCTGCTCATCATTGTCGGCTGCCTGTCGTTTTCCGGCAACAATGGGTCCGTCTGGGCCATTGGCGCAATGCTCATCATCTTCACGTTTGTGTACGACTTCACCGTCGGCCCGGTGACGTACTCGCTCATCTCGGAGCTGTCCTCGACGCGGCTCAAGGCCAAGACGATTGTCATGGCGCGTGCCGCATACAACGCGAGCAACATCTTTGTCAACGTCATGACCAACTACCAACTGTCATCGACGGCATGGAACTGGGGAGCCCGCTCGGCCTTCTTCTGGGCCGGAAGCTGTCTTTTATCCATCGTCTGGGTTTGGTTCAGACTCCCCGAGCCCAAGGACCGCACCTACGCAGAGCTGGACGTGCTGTTTGAGAAGCGGGTGCCGGCTAGGAAGTTTGCCAAGACGCAAATTGACCCCTACTCGCACGACTTGGCGCGCGAAAAGGAGCTTGACAAGCGCGAGTCGCTTTAGTAGCTTTACACGTGTTGTATTTTATGTAACTAGGCTGGAACTTAATGGTACATATCTCATCCGCCAGCACGACTTTAAGACGAATGCGTTCCATCGGGCGTGACCGCCAGACTCGGAAGTGCGAGTTGTATGTGCTTTTCAAGTAGTTGATCGTAGGTGGCAGTGCCCCCGGGCAGTTGTGTGATCAAGTAGCGCAGATAGCGTAAATCGTCAGCCGGCGAGGTTTCCGTCGCAAGACTTTTCGGGCTTGGCGGGACGGGAACCTTGGCAAGGACGTCCACGACAGTAGAGGCAATATCGAAGAGTTTTTCCGTCAAGCCAACGCCGTGGACCTTGATACTTTCGATTGTGAGGTCGCGCGTGGACAGCGTGAGATCTTTGGCAATCTCGAGCGGGTACTGGTAATTGAGACTAAGCTGATTGGAGTCCTCGGTGAGATAGCCCAAGCGGAGACGCGTTTTCCAGATGATGACTCTGAGCCAGAGCTGGGTGATTCTGAGATTTGCCTTTTGCGTGTCATGCAGTGACACGGTGGGCTTGAGGGCGGCGTTGACAGCCACCTCGACGTATTCGAGGGAGGTGTGGGAGGGCAAGTTGGACCCTCGTTCGTGGTTGAAGAGGGCAACGAACGAGGTGTCGATTGGCCTGAAGAGAGCGGCCAGGCTCCAGAACCCGCTGAGAGATGGGTTGCTCATATCCAAGACGGGCGTCTCCTCGGTGACCTGCAACGTAATGGGACGACGGTAACGGATGGCGTGGGACCTTTCGGAGATGAGCAAGACCCAGAACAGCCGTCCGGTCAACTCGTGCAACTCGGGCTCGGCCTCGCTACACTGAAGGAGATGAAAGAGGGTGGTGGTCTCGCGTAGGAGGAAGAATGCCTGGCTATGGTGAGAGAGCCTGGCCTGGCAGGCATAGAGGAAGAAGGAGAGGAGGCATAGGTCAAGAGTCGGCTTGGGATGCCGGGGCATGCTCTGGTGTACGGAGAGGACAGCCTCGAGGATACTCTGGCCGTAGGCGGCATTCTTCTGGGGGATGATGCCCTGATGGAAGAGCATCTCTGGCTCCTCGGCCTGCAAGAGGACTTGGGCACACATGGAGGCCAAGACGCAGAGGGCATCGACGCTGGTATCGGCAGCGGCTTGCAGGCGGGCGACATAGTCGCGGGTCAGGATGGGGATGGTGGGATAGAGGCGCTCAAAGAAGCGCTCGACGCAGTAGACGAGGACGCCGGGCGGGGTGAGTTCGGCAACGCGGTGGACGGCGCCGACATGGACGAGGCTCTGGGGCGAGAAGGGATACTGGACAGGCGGCGTGGCAGCGGCGCACTGATGGGCGAGGCCGGCATCGATGCATCGCCGGCACGGGCGGAACTCGGAGCAGCCGCGGCGCAGCGTCTTGCAGCGGTGGCAGGCGCGGGGCACCTGGGCGCGCTTGGCTACCGGAGGCGAATTGACCGAATCATCTCGAGGTCGCTTCGAGTCCATATACTGACTGCGCCGTGGTGTTGAGTGGGAATGGGCAGCATCGACGGCTTGAGTGGGTGCTGTTTCATAGTTGGTTGAAGCTGGCTGCAGCCTGCTGCCTGCTGCCTGTTGCCCGCCAATCCTTTTTTTGCGGGTGAGGACGAGCCTGGGGGTTCGGATGGCACTAGTCCGGATGCGGATGCTTATGCGGATGCTGGATGGGTCTGGCTCGGGGGGGGAATTCTCATTGAGTCGACTGCTCAAAACTTGCACCCTGCGAAACACGCGATTGCTGCAGTCAATGTGATTTTCCCAGAGCAACCATCTCATCTGGTGAGCCAATGTCGTGGTATTGATTTCCACTGCTCGCTTTCGTGCCTGTATTTCGTTGTCTTGGACCCCATGCGTGCCCCATCCATGATCTGAATCTGTGCTCAGACGTGTGGCGTGGCGCGTCTGGGGTAAAAGGCTCCGACTCGGTATGACGATGAGGCACCTGATCAGAAACTCAACCCTGCCAACTGCGCAAAGGCAGGGCAGGGCACGCGGGGGACGGGAATGCTGCAGGCCGGCTGCAGGGAGCTGGGAAGCTTTCTCCTTGCTCCTGAAGTGGCAACGAGGACGACTCAATCGGTGAACCTGGCTGGACCTCGGCGAGCTGTGGCCTGTGGCCTGTGAGTCCGGACGGGACGCACGGCGATTCATGTGGCAATGGCGCTGAGTTTAGACTAGGAGCCCAATCACCAATGAACTTGATGGCTCGAGGAGGGGGACGCGTGAGTCGTCACTGGCCAGGTGGCTGCAGGATTTCAAATGGATGCCCCCGGAGAGGCGTCGCTTGGAGCCAGCCCACGGCAGCCCGTGGCAGCCAGAGGCAGGCCCGGGAAAGGGGCAAAAAAGGGGAAGAGAGGGACGAGACGACACCCATCTGGACCGCAAGCCTCTCCCCTGTTGACGCAGCGGATGCAACCTGTCGAGCGGGTGGAAATGCAGGCCTGAAAATCATACCACCAAAGCGCACGCACATGTCGGTGATGGTTCCAGTTGGGGTGGACGGCTTCCCGAACAAGAACGTCACGTGCGCACCTGCCACTCGCTGCAACCCGCCCATTCGCCGTCGTCATCTTGACTTGCCTGCTTGGGGCCTCCCCTCGGACACAGTATCGAGGCAGCGGCACATCTACTGTCGCCTTGGTAAATCAAAGACACTTGGAATACCTACGCAGTTACGCAAGCGGCATCCAGGAGTCGGTCGTTGCAAGACAGCATTCGGCGGCTCTGAAACTAGGACACTGAGGAGCCGCTACAGAGGCCCACTCTCAGCAGCCCACAGAGCCCAAAGAGCCACAGAGAGCCACAGAGAGCCCCCCCGTAGCCGTGGGTCCAGCCAGGAGCCGGGCGGCGAGAGATGGGGCACTCCCTAGTGCCGTCTGGGGAAGTGGGGCGCTAGCGAGTTTAGCAGGGGCAGGCCAGCGCTAGCAGCGAGCATGTCTGCTGTAAGTAGGTGCTGCCAGCCAACGTCCATCCAGGACTGCCCGCTATTACAGCACCAGCACCTAACTTACACAAAGGTCAAGATGAGGGGGGGAGAGGGAGGTCTTGGAAACCTACCTGAAGAAGATGCAGTTCCCGGCTGGCTCAATGCGTTGTTTAAACGCACATCAATGCAGTCGTCCCTCCAAGGCCATATCAGGATATACATACATGGGAATATAACGGTCCGTTTTAATGTCCAGGATCCAATATCCATCGCTCATCCATCGAACGACACCAGACCACTTTTCCATCTGCCGACCGCTCGAGGCGGCATGTACCGACCGGGCTTGGTTTGGAAAGCAAGACAACACCATGGCGAGAGGCCCGTCTCTACTGTAGTAACCAGTTCCTGGCCCTTCGCCAGCAGAGAATGCCACAGGTTAAATCCAGAACAGACCACTGCTCAATGCACTACTTTCTTCTTGTACAGTAGGCAGGGAGTGCACGCAGCCATTGCCACTGTATCCGTGACTCGTCGCCGCAGCAGCGCATCCAGCCAAATCAAACGTCTCTGGTACGCGCGCCCTCCTTGTCCTCGACACATTGCAAGTGTGGCTGTAGAGTTTGGGCGAAGCCCATTGGGTCTGGGGAGCGCACCGTTTCTCTACACAGTACAGACACTTGCCCATTCCCACGCATTCCTACGTATTCGCTACACGTTCGCAGCACATTCGCTACACGCATCCTTGCGCGCACGCACATACAACGGCCATGTTCTTCTTGTCTGCACGGAGTAGCAGTCGACTGTCCGCTCTGCCAGTCTGTCCGTCTCCCTTTACCCCGCTCCATGATGCCGCAGTGCAGCCATCCTGTGCAGCAGCTGACGTTCCGTTATAAGTGACTTGCCAGCTCTCTCCTGCTCTGGTCTCCTACTTCTTCGTTCTTCCTTCTCTCACCTTCTCCTGACTTGATCTATCCTCCTTACATCTCATCTCCATCAACTCGACTCTCAAACCAAGTCCAGTCCTTTACCCCTATCCATCACAAACTCCTCCGTGTAAGTGACTCGGATGCCTACCTGGCTTTTATCCGTCTACCCGTCTTCTCCTTCGGGGCTGGCTGGCTCACATGTTGGCTGGCTCACCTTGCGACCCCCCCTTCATTTGCCACAACACACTTGCAGCTTCATCTCATCTGGAGAACATCCCCTTTCTAACATCTTGGCTCTTCTAGCAACATGCCTCTCCACCGTGTTCCCCGTCTCCCCCAGGCCAGACGCTCAGAGGTCATCTTCATGGGTGCCGCTGGTGTCGGTGTCCTGGCACCCTTATACTTCGCCATGCCCGGTGCCGACGAGCGCCTTTCCAAGCAGACCAACAAGTGGGCTCCCCGCTGGGAGCGAAATGTCAGCTACTTCATCCCTCCCGTGGAGCGAGGAGTCCAACGCATCGAGCCTCCCGTCGCTCGCATGGTCCAGCGCATGGAGAACCGTCTACCCCTAGAGAAGATGGCCAAGTCGGTAGACCGAGGCATCCGAAGCGGCATGGCAAAGTTCTCCGGGCCGGAGGGAAAGTCAGGGCCCCCCACGGTCTAGAATGTTAAGAAATGGAAATGCTCACGCTACTACGTTTTGTTTTAATGTACATTGAGACTATCAGACCACTTTTGGTAGACGATAAATGACGACCCAGGACGATACCAGTCACTATTGCACAGTTTCGTTTTCGAGAGGGTGAAGCATCGTAAATGAGCATGCCTGGTTGCCTCGAGTTCTAAGTAGTGACCATGTTGTTTACTTTGTCAGGAGTATCCTAGCAACGTTGATAGTTCTTGGTCGCAGGCACCAAGTAGTTCACGTTTCCTGAAGCTATTCGGGAACATATGGACTGAATACCCCGAAGCCCAGACAACCCCATTTAAGGGTTTGAGTGTAGTACAGCTTCTGTACTTCGTTTGTTGTTTTTGTCAACTAGACCACTTTTGGCCCCACGTTCTTCATGTCCCATTTCCCTAACCCTGTGCGCCCTTAAGACTATCCTCGTCTCCTTGATGCTTTCAGGGCAGGAAGTACGTAGCTGGAGGGTCTCAAACAAATGGGACACAGGGTATGTATGCAGCTTCTCCTATAAGACTTACAATAGCCTCTATACCAGATTGGGCTTGTGGACGACTGAATGTATTTGAGCATACTCGCTCTTGAAGTCTCGAAGGTCGGTACATGTACGAGTAAGAGATGAGATATATCATCCGAGACATGGCACGTAACCTAGGTACAATTCAGGTGCCTTGAAAAGGAATGGTATAGTCTCCAGATTGTCAAGGGCTTGAAGTACAAATACCAGATTGATCTCGCACAATTTCGCATGGCTCATTGACACGCTACATGGCAAGCGTAGCACAAGGTGTTGTATTTATGAGAAACCAAACAAATTTGTATACAATGTTCTAGCAGTCTACACAAGACCTCTGATCCATCGATCCATGGTCCTGCATGCCTAAGGAATGCAGCTCCGCTCTCTCCCATCATTTCGTCACGTCATGTCTGAGGAAATCCGCGCTGAAACACGTACCAAGGGCAAGACAAACGAGGGGGAAATGAAAACGAGCACAGGCAATAACATGGCTTTGCCAGCGTCTACCAATGTCATGAGAAACTGAAAAAGTCTAGCTCCCGATTCCTTCGCACTCCACGTGCTTCGTTTTCTTGCGGCGATCTGGCCGCGCTCTCGACCAAGCCGTTGAGGCTTGTAGGACTAATGGTGCCCACGCTCGAATGGCAATCTGCCCAGTCCACCCGAGATCCAGAGGCGTGCTGGGTAGTCTTCCGCTTGGAAGGGCCCATGCTGCTGAAGACGCTGCTCTTGCAGTCCTCGTCCTCCTTGAGGGACCCAAGAAAGGGCGTTGCCGACATCATGTCTGACGATACTGCTGAACCCTGGTTCAGGATGGAGCTTGCGCTCAGACCTGCTGGTCCGACTGCCCACGCAACGGCTGATGTATTGGGTGTGGCCTGGCTGTGAGGTTGTGAGCCTACGCCGTCGAGGATCCATGACTCGGTTGGGGCAAAGTCTAGGCCGAGGCCCCTGGCCACGCTCTCGCCAGACGCATCCAGGCCCATGGGGGTGCCACTGCTGCTGAGAAAGTCGAGACCAAGAGGGCCCGAGGCATCGCCAACGCCCATGGAAAGAAGCAGCGAGTCTAGGTGGGAGTGGTTGGGCGGGTACTCGGACACGCTGTGGCTCCTACCGAAGCGCTGCATCGTGGGCTGGGCGGGAGACGAGACGAAGACGGTCGGGGACGGGCGCGTAAACTCGGAGGCTCGTCGACTACCGCCCGGCCGTCGTTTCTTCCACGGCTGGCCGGCGTCTCCCTCGGGTGCCCCACGCCGCAGCGGCAGCGTTGACATTGTCCGCCTGTGAGGCGAGGCGACGACGGTGCTCATCCGTCCCGCGGGCATGCCGGGGTATCCCATACTGCCGCTGCGCGGACGCGGGACCTCGCCCGTGCCGGTCTGGGTCTGCTCGAGCACGGCGCGGAGGAGGTCGTCCATGCGCTGCGCCGGGTGGTACGTGAGGCTCATGTCGGTGATGGCGTCGGACAGCGTCTCGAGGTAGCCGACGTAGGTGCGGCGGTCGGCCTCGGGGCACTGGTAGGCGAGCGCGGCAATGAGGGCAATGGCCGCGGTGCCCGCGTGCTGGATGCCCGAGGCGAAGATCTTGCACCCGTCGAAGCGCTGGCGGTGCTGCCAGAAGATGCGCGCCACGCGGATGGCCTGCTGGGTGCAGATGCTCCGCGACAGTGCGGCGCGGTCCTTGCTGCTGCTGCTGCTGGCAGGGTTGCTTCCGGGCTCGCGGTCGTCGGTCGTCGCCGTCAATGAGCGCTCGGGGCTCGTGGAAGTGCCGGGGCTCGGGTAGGATGCCTGGCCGGCACCGGCGGCGTCGCTGGTCGGGATGGCGCCGTAGAGGGCCCATGGGCGGTGCAGCAGGATCATGGAGACGTGGTACTGCTGGTGGAGGAGGAAGAAGCTGTACGGAGCCGTCTTGATGTTGCTCGGCTTCCATGCCAGGTGGTCTGGAAGACGGCGATACCAGTTCTGGAGTTGCCGATCTAGAGCGACGACGTGCAGATAGGCACCGTCTCCGCCGTCGGATCCGTTGCTGTGGTCAGAAGATCCCTGGGAGAAGCCATCCTCGCGCGTCTCCACGATCCGGCCAGCGATTTCCATCAGCTCAATCAGTTGCTCGTAAACCTCAGTCTTGAGGTCCTTTTGAAGGGATTCAATACGGTTGGAGAGAAACTTGACATCCTGGCTCTTGATGGCAAGCGGGCGGCCAAGAAAGAGACTCCAGTACCGGTCGTATACAAGGCAGGCAACCATTGTCTTGTGGCGGATACGGCTCTCCTGCTCCGTCATGTCTTTGCTCTTGTACCCAAGCTGGAGTCCAATATCGAATGCCAGACGATTGGCCATGCCTGATGGGAAATGTCAGTCTAGGTCCAGCGTCTCATCTACGAAGCGAGTATCCGGGCATAATTACCAGAGTACATCCACCCGGTGTTGTCTCTGCCAACTCCGCATTCAAGATCTCCGAGGATCAGCAGGGCTTGGACACTGGAGATGCCTCCAGGCCGCTCAAGCTCGCCGTCAAGCATGTACTTGGCCTCCCGGTGAAGCACACTCTCCCGGCCTCCGAGCGAGATTCTCTGCATATCCTCCCGCTCCATGTCAGCGACGCGGTAGCCCATGGCGAGGACGGTGATGTGGAGAAAAGGCGAGTAGAACTTGGGGTGCTGCGACTCGCGGTCCGCTTCAAACGCGGCCCGGTCGATAATCTGGATGACCGAGTTGTAGTACTCCCAGAAGTTGCCCATCAAGTAGTCGTGCGTTTCCATGTTCATGGACCGGATGATGCGCTCCGCCCGACGGACCTGCTCGGGCGGCTGGAGAAAGTCGACATGGTCCGGGCTGTCAACGTAGACATGGCTGTTGGCCGTGGGACCAAAGAAGCGCAGCTTGCCAGAGAGTTGGTCAAACGAGAGGTTGCCCTGGGTGGACAGCAGTCTATGCACGATATCCTCGTGCTTGGAGTCGAGCATACGAAAGGGCGATTCCTCTTTGCTTAGTGGCAGGAGGAGACCACTGGTAGACATGGTGCTGTCCGTTTGGTCATGTTCCCCAACGGAGAAGTCATCAATACGGGAATCCGGGGGTGACGGCACCTCGCAGACGCCCTCGGATTTGGGCTGGGGCGTGGGAAGCGAAGTGGTGGTCGCCTGTGCAGCCATTGGATCCTCCGACTCACGCGATTGCGTCTCATACCTCGTCTTGGGCGGATGTGAGGCCGGGGGAGGGACGACGCCCCTCTCCAGCAGCATGCCCTCGAGCATCGCGATTCGACTGGAGAGCGAGCTCGTGTACGCCTTGGAGATGGGACTGCGCGTTGCCCTGTCAGTATACAAGTCTGTTTAGCGCGGAACAAGGAGAAAAGGCCAGCCTACCGTCTTCGCTCATCATCGTTCTTGATGACGCAGTCGGAGCCGGACCGCTGGCATGCCGTGCAGCATGTCTGGTTCCTGGGGACGACGCAGCGGATTCTTCTATCGCGGCATGAAGCGCAGGCGACAGAGGCTCGATGCCGGACGGCAGGCTTGCCGGCCTGTCGAACGTTGTTGGATGAGACGTTTTCCTGGCTAGCAATGTCTAGTAGAGGATCATGCAATTCAACAGAGGGTGCCACCATGCTGTGCTGATGGGATTGTCGGAGTCGGAGTCTGGGCGTGCTGGGAGTTTGTGTAGAGAGACGGGTCAAGTTGCAGAGGCAGGGACAAGGACAAAGGACAAAGGAAGCACAGCGCAATGCGGAATGGAAACGAGTCTACGTTGATCTGGCCCTCGGGGGGGGGTTCGAGAGAATTGCCCACTTCTCACTTCCCGCTTCCCGCTTCCCACTTCCCACTTCTTCCCCACGGGGTATTAGATGGGGCCGGCTTGGACCACCGCTTCTCCATACGTACTCTTCTGTAGGCTAGCATTTCGATCCCCTCGTCGGCCCCGTCCTTGTCGCTCATCCAGCCTACAGTACTCCCGTACTAAGCTAACTGCTGCTAGGGTGGCCAAGAGTAGCAGGAATTTCCCCACCGGCGCCCTTTTGGTGGCGCTACAGTATCCGACTACAGTAGGACCGGCGCCGAAGGGAGCCCCTGGTCCGGCAAAGTCAGCTCTGTTGCTTGGTCCGAGAGCGGTTCGTTCCCAGCTCTCTGTCGCCGGCCTCTACTGTACAGCACTGGGGGGGCCCTCTGACGTCCCATGATGCCATTGTGCGGGTGCAGTCCCGGCTACGACTGCGGCTACGGATATCTAGACTACAATAGTATGGCCACTGCACCTCGGGATATGGATGGCTGCTGCCTTGCTAGCAACTGTGTGCTGTGCAGTGAGTGCTGTCAGTACTGTACCTTGTTCTCGCTGCCACGGCACGCCGAACAGGTGCAGGTCGCTGCTGCGCAGGAGATTGGTGCGGGGAAGGGCCGAGATGCTGCGTGGTCCATTGGAGGTAGCACCGGGCAAGCAAGGCAAGGCAAGGCAAGGCAATGCGTGGTGCTATCTTTGGGTTGGGTAGATGGAGCAGTCGTACGCGCATCTGTACGCATGGAGAGAGAGAGAGACGTTGCATGGACGCCGGGCAGCCAATGGGCCAGTCGTGATATGGAGCATGGTGTACCATGTCCTTATCCATACTGTAAGTTACTGTGACTTAACTTAGATGATACAGTAATAAGTGCCTCTCCCAACACCCCTGGAGCTTGGCTTTGTGGAGATGGCACCAACTCGGGCTCCGTTGACAAGAGCCGAGCTCTTCTCACCAAGTCTTCCCCCGCACCCAGCACACCCACGGCGAGACAAAGGTATCCCACAGCTTCCTGATTCATGTTTGGAGGCATGTCCTGCACGTCCGCTGTCATGACAGCAAGATGCCAATGCCGAGTGGGGTAGTCGGTCCTCTTCGGAACTGAGCCGATGCCATCTCGGCCTACGTCTTAGAGTTGGGACAGCGAGCGGTGCTGTAACTGACCGGCTTGCTCTCAAATCCATGGATACAGACAGGTTGGGGAGGCCTCTCACAGCCAAGAGACTAGTAGACGTCTGTTGAGTAAATACACACATACACACCTGATCTGTACTATTCTGTAGTCTACTGCTCCACAACCAGTGTGCAGTAGGACGTGCACGCACCTAACTACGGTGTCGAGGCAAAATCGGGGCAGTCGGGGCAGTCGGGGCATCTACAGTATGCAAACATCCCCGCTCCCTTCTAGCCAACAGAACGGGGCGTGGGGGGAAGCCTAGCAGTCCTGGGAGAGGAGGAGAAGGAAACAATAGGGACGTGTTCGGATATAAGATGGAGAAAGCTCGGGCTAAGCATCTTCTGCTCCTAGCTCTGCCCATCTAGCCTGCAGCACTCCCAACTCGTCCATGCACGACGACGTACACGTTGCATTGGGAATCTCCACTACCCCGGACTCTTCCCCGCAACCGTCGTCTCGCCCGATGAGCTGCGCTTCGCTTCTCGACTGGGGACTGGAGACAGACAGGGCTTACCAAGGTTGGCAGAATCAGGAGATGTGCGTGGCGCTGATACGTCCTGGGACAAGTCCCGGCTTGTAAATGTACGCTCCGGGGCGGCCAGATGCTACCCTCTTCTGCATCTCACTGCACCAGCACGACGTGACTGGCTGGGCGGCCCTTGTCCAAAAGCCCCCAGCCCGTTTCGTTTCCAGGGAGCGAAACAAGGCTTTCATGGCAAGGGCGGGTCAGTGGTTAATTAAGCTATCTCGCAGTGACAAGGGTTACTGATTCCTTCGGCAATACTCCGTGCTCTATCTACTATGTAGTATTATTGTATGTTGTTTGGAACGGCCTAGGACGGACAATAAACAACAAGGTGCCACTATCACTGCTTCATACTCTGCCCTGTCTCTGGCCCCCAGCTCTCAGATCCCCCCCTCTTCAGCTTGGACTTGGGGCTTCTTCTCCAAGGCCAGGGGATTCCAGGGAGGCCATGTGCAGCCATGGCATGGCGGCACTTGGTCTGGGTCTGGGGATTTGCAAGAGGTCTGTGTCAATCCTATCCCTTCTAGTCTGCTGGATCCTCACTCATGCTTTTTTTCCTTTGCCTCCTGTACCCTTGAGAACTATGTTTAGGACATTATGCCTTTCAAAACTACGTATCTCTTCGGATTGACCTTGTTCTGTATTGAGAGTTGCCACACCTGGCCGAGTACTTAACAAAGGCACATGGTCCCCCCCCCCTCGTTTCTGTTGATATCGGCCCTGTTCCCCAAAATTGAGAATTTTCAATACGTAGTATAACTGATCTTTCCGAAAAGGGTTCCTGGCCTCGTTACAATGGAGGCGTGGCGCACATTGCTCGAATGACTGTGGCGCATTGGGTTGCCATAGGACACCAACTTACCACGAACCGGTGGAGAATCAAGACTGGGAAACCGCCAGCTTGTAACTGTGATCAGCAATGACAGGTCAAGTATTGTCTTTCCGGTGACGCATTAGAGAATTACCATTGGTAGTGGTTCTGTGCCACACGATATCAAGCTGAAGATCCAAATGGCATAAACAGAGGTTACATGGCGCATTGAACAGCTTCAAGAACCATCCCTCGCGTTTCTGGTTCAACCCAGTAGCGAGTGAGCTGGACAATCCAGCAATTCAGGTGAGCACCTTGATAGATTGAGGAGCGTAGTAAACCGTGCCTGGTATTTCCCGGGACAAGTTGTCCCAATAGCAAGAACTTGATGGATGTGATGCATTGGAGCGAGAGCTTTGACTGTTAACGAAGACAGCCTCTCAACTGTTGTTCAACTTTACCAAGACAAAGAGCTGCCAGCATAGCACAGTGTATTCATCAACGATCAATGATCACTTTAAACATGAAACAACAATGATCAATCTCAAGAGTCCCGCCCAATAACCAAGTCGCTTACTGTTCATCCAGATTTTTCCCATGTACGATCCTCTCCCACTTACACCAACATTCTACGAAGCCATGTTGATCATGATTGTCTTCTTCTCCGTGTACGCTCTCAACGCCTCGATTCCGTTCTCGCGCCCAATCCCAGACGCCTTGCTGCCGCCGAACGGAGCATTGAGGAACATGAGACTCACGCAGTTGATGCCCACCATGCCCGACTCAAATTCGGACGCGACACGCAGGGCCTTGCTGATGTCTTGGGTAAAGACACCGGCCATCAAGCCAAACTCGGTGTCATTGGCACGCTTGATAATCTCCTCCTCGGTGTCAAACTTGTTGAGAATCGCGACTGGGCCAAAGATTTCGTTCTTGGCGATTTCGCAGCTCTCAGTCACACCCTCGAAAATCGTCGGCTCAACGTAGAAGCCCTATGTCCTGTTAGAGTCTTGTCTCTTGCGCACTCAATAAGACTGTAAGTCTAGGAGAAATCACTTACCTTGTCGCCAATTCGTGCGCCACCAGTGAGTAATTTGCCTTGCTCCTTGCCTCGCTCGATGAATCCAGTTACACGCTCGTACTGGGCCTTGTCGACCAGGGGCCCAAACGTCGTGGATTGGTCATCAGGATCACCAGCGCCCTTCCTCTTTTCCTCCATAGCGGCCTTGTAGGCTTTGACGAACTTGTCGTAGATGCCTGCCTGGACGTATACCCTGCTTGCTGCAAAGCAGACCTGCCCAGAGTTTGCCGTGATGGCGTTGACACACCACGTCGCGGCATTCTCGAGGTTGCAGTCGTCAAAGACAACAGCCGGGCTCTTGCCTCCGAGCTCCAGGGTGACCCTCTTGAGGTTGCTCTGAGCAGCCATCTCCTGGACCTTGCGTCCTGTGGCGGTTGAGCCAGTGAAGCTGACCTTTTGGATCTGCATGTGACTGGCGAGCAGCTTGCCAGTGCTGCCGTCGCCAGACAGCACCTGGAACACGCCGGGCGGGAACCCAGCCTCCTTGATCAAGGATCCCAGAGCCAGTGCGGCTAGTGGCGTCTTTTCGGACGGCTTCAGGATGAAGGTGTTACCCATGGACAGGGCTGGCGCCGCCTTCAGACCTGCCATCCGTCAGTCTCGGGTCTGTCTAGATTTATCTCGTGTACTCACCAACGGTGCCCAGCGGGCCATTCCACGGGACAATGCCAGCACAAACGCCGAGAGGCTCATTGCGAACAATCTTGAGAAACCCGTCGTCCTGGGGAAAGCTCTCGCCGGCAAACTTGTCCGTGTAGCCGGCAAAGTAGCGAAACGCCTCACAAGCCATGTTGAGCTCAAAGCCGCCAAACGCTCCAGGGGCGCCAAGAGTGATGCGTGTGAGCTCTGAGAGTACGTCTGCGTTTGCTTGGATGAGATCAGCAAAGCGCAGCATGCAGTCCCTTCGCTCTTGGGCCGACGTGTTCTTCCACTTCTTGAACGCTTCCTTGGCGGCGTTGACTGCTGCGTCTACGTCCTCTTCCCCGGCGAGGGCCACATCATCGGCGACGAGACTGTCATCGCGAGGGTTGTGGACTTCGAGTTTCTTGCCGTTCTTGGACTCGATGTACTTGGTACCAAGTCAGCATATGCGCACCTGTCATTGATCTGGGAGCCCTACTTCGTTGTTAATGAAGAGGAGTTTAGGGATGTTCTCCCGGCTGTGGGGAATCTTAAAGGAAGCCATTCTGATGTTGAGTCGAAGAGGATATCCTGCGAGCTCAGACGTGGTACAGGAAGAGTCAAGGCAACGGTTTATAAACTTTAGATATTAACTCCCTACGGGCATGCATGCGGGGAACGGTTAAATCGGCAGGGCGGCGGATCTACAAGGAAGCATATGGGCCGCAAGATGTTTCGTGGTTATGGAGCCGTCGTGGGCTTCGCTCCAGATGGCACAGTGATATTTGCTCAACTCAGGGAATGATATACAGCCGTCACTTCGGTTATGGACGTCAGAAGGATCGCCCCCACCCAGAGTCCCTGCTTGGTCCATAACTAATACGTGGCCGCCACCGTATGTTCGTCACCAACAGGTTTTGAGTCAAGAGTTTTCCACTTATCAATCGGCTCCGAGTCAGTCCGGTGCGGGCCGCCATCCGGCCCCGCTTGCTTGCAGATCCGGTCGGCACCATGCACCCTAAACAGAAGACATCTTGATCTGGACTGTTGCACCAAGACCGCTGAGAAAGAGGCGAATCGGATTTGCTATTGCAGTGTATCATGGCGGCCGTTGTAGAGGAACTGTGCAGGTGGTTCCGTCATTGCACGTTAAAGGGAACCGTTGCACTCCCTATAGACATACCCCGGTACTTACTACTGTACCCCATCTCAACTTTAAAAGAGCCACCTGAATCGTGTCTAGTACTTTGAATGGAGCAGAAAGGGTCAAGAATAGCTGTAGGGTGCATTAGAAATATGGAGAGAGCCACAGACCAGACACTCCCCAAGACGATGAAGGCTGGGCAGTGGGATACTGTAAGTCCACAGCTCACTCACCCGCGTCAACACACGCAAAGGGAATAGACCACTTACAATGGCACAGAGACAAGGCAAGGTTGTCATCAATGAAGTTCCCATACCGGAACCTGGAGTGAACGAGGTCCTCGTCAAGATGCGGTCCGCATCGCTGTGTCACAGTGATCTTATGAACACCTTACGTTTGTCAGACGCTGCTCGTGATGAGCAAGAGCCCATCACAATGGGCCACGAAGGCGTTGGATACATTCATACCATCCATCCATCCGTTGAGGGAAAGGGTTTCGCGGTTGGCGATGCAGTTGGCTTCTTGTATATTCGCGGATGCTGCTTTACCTGCGACGGCTGCATGGCACACAACATGCTTTGCGAAACTGGCAAACAGAAAACCCAAGGCTTTGCTGCCGACGGCTTCTTTGCCGAGTATGCCCTCGTCGACTATCACAACGCAATCAAGCTCGACGAGACACGATGGGACATGGATGTCGGCTGCGCCGTCTTCTGTGCCGGCATCACCGCGTTCCACTCCGTCGACAGCTGCGAGCTTTGCCCTGGTGACTGGCTCTGCGTCGTCGGCTGTGGCGGACTCGGTCAACTTGCTACGCAGTATGCCAAAGCGATGGGACTTGGAGTAATTGCAGTGGACATTCAGGATGCCAATCTCGACGAGGCGCGCAAACAGGGCGCCGATGCCATCTTCAACTCGAGGGACAACCCTCGCCATGTCGAAGAGATCAAGAAACTGACAGGCGGGGGCTGCAACGCAGTAGCCGTCTACACCAACTCTCAAAAAGCGAATCAGGAAGCACCGTCGGTGCTCAAGATTGGGGGCACCTTGATGGTGGTTGGCATTCCTGGAGAGCCGTTTACTGCCAATTACATGGACCTCGTCCTGGGTCGCTACAAGATCAAGGCAGAAAGCACAGGCATCCCCCAGAGAATGGGCAAGGCTATCAAGTTCACTGAGAAGCACGGCATCATGCCAGTTGTCGAGGTTCGTGGAGGACTGGAAGCTCTGCCTGGCATGGTGGAAGAGATGAGGGAGGGAAGAAACAAGACGCGAACAGCTGTGGTGTTTCATTGATCCATAGAATCTGCGTTTGTCAAGGTTGCCTGCTTACTGTTTCTCACATCCAACAGCTTTCCTACACCAATCAAGAACCCGCAAAGAGGGCAATACAATCGTGTGGTTATGTCATGCATGTTCCAGAGTGCCGGTATAGCAGGCCCGAGGAGGACAGCCTCGGCTCGATGCAACACCAAGATCTGCAGTCTATGCGGGGTCGGTCCCATCGTGACCATCCTTTGCGTACAGCAGCACCAAGACCCCTGTAAGGATACACGAAATGAATGTATGCAAAGCAATGCTGTACCTGCTGTGCACTGGGCTAGCATTGAGTTTCAATGTCTCTTCTTCTCGTAATGACAAAGGAAGGAGGTTGTTGAAGGGCATGGATGTATCGGTCAAAGCTCCAATGTAAGCCGGACTACGTATGCTTGCACCAACAAAGCCAAGAGCTTCATTTTCTTCTTCTTTTTCTCTGAGCTCTTGCTTTTGTCAACTCTCGCTCTTTGTTTCCACCAAATTCTTCCAATTGCATAAGGAACCACGAGCTATCCAGTCCTCCGAGCATCAGTCGCCCTGGGCCTTGCACAAAGCCACAATGCCCGTCCACTCACCGTATCCCACCATTGACATACCACGAAAGAACCTTTTGACCTACATCTTGGAAAATGTCGAAATCTCGGATGCGCCGGTCTGGCTCGACAGCAAGGACCCAGGCAAAAACGTCTCCTCTAGAGAACTCCTCGGCTGGGCGAAACGACTGGGCTACGGCCTTGAGCGCGCAGGACTCCAAAGGGGTGACGTCGTCCTGACCTGTACTCTGAATCACATATACGTCCCGGTCGCGTATCTGGGCACGGTTGGAGCTGGCTACATCTTTAGTGGCGCCAACCCAGCCTTTACTGTCCAGGGTGCGTTGCCATGTCTTGATTCTATGGAGTTTGAAGCTGACAATGGCCTTTAGAGTTGACCAATCAGCTCAGGAACACGACGGCAAAGCTGGTGTTTGCCCATCCGAGAATTCTTCCAACTGTTCTGGAAGCTGCGGCGCAAGTTGGCCTTCCGAGGGAACGCATCGTGCTCTTTTCGGACAAGGAAGAGGCCACATTGGACGGCGTGCGAGACTGGAGAGCCTTGGCCGGCACACCTGAGCAGGGCAGCTCGTGGAAATGGCCCGAGTTGAGTCCCCGTGAAGCAACAGAGACGGTGGCGACTCTCAACTACAGCTCTGGAACCACTGGGTTGCCCAAGGGAGTGTGCATCAGTCACTATTCCATCATTGCCAACCTTGAGCAAAACTCTTACATGAGCCGCGCCTTCAAGGGCGTGCCCGCCGATGACCAGCCGCAGGATCGCTGGCTCGGATTTCTTCCCTTGTACCATGTATTCGGGCAGCTCTACACCATCCTCATGGCGCTCAAGTTCCGGGCCAAGGTATACGTCATGTCCGAGTTCCGCTTCGACGATTTCCTGCTCGGCATCGAAAAGTACAAGATCAACACGTTGCAGGTCGCGCCTCCGATCCTGGTGATGCTCTCCAAAAGGCCCGAGACTGCCCGATACGACCTCTCCAGCCTCGAGGAGATTGGGTGCGGAGCGGCCCCGCTCTCAGGGGAGCTCCAGGATGAGTGCCAGCAGCGCTTCAAGGTGGAGATTGTCCAGGGGTGGGGGATGACGGAGCTAACCTGCGGCGCCATCAGCTGCGTCAAGGGCATGGAAGCCGAGACGGGCACGGTGGGCCAGCTGCTCCCCAACTGCGAAGCCAAGCTGGTGGACGAGAGCGGCAAGGAGGTGGGTGTTGGGCAGCGGGGCGAGCTGCTGATGCGTGGACCCAATGTGTTTATGCGATACTGGAACAATGACGAGGCGACGCGGGAAAGCTTTGATGAGGATGGCTTCTTCAAGACTGGAGATGTTGCGGTGCGCAACGAGAAGGGCTTCTTCTGGATCGTGGACCGCAAAAAGGTAAGTCGACCCTGTCCGGACAAACTCGGCCCAATGCTAACCGGCCCTCTTCTCCTCTTCTCACAGGAGCTGATCAAGGTCAATGGGCTCCAGGTGTCTCCGGCAGAACTGGAAGCAACTCTGCTGCAGCATGACAATGTCGCAGATGCCGCAGCGGTCGGCATCACACTGTGAGACGTCCCCCCCCCCCCCCCCCGGGAGAGGTCTTCCTTCTTCTCGGACTTGGCTTAGACCAAAACACTGACACACGGCACAGCAACGGCGAGGAGTGGCCACGAGCATATGTCGTGCTGCAGCAAGAGTCGAGGGGCAAGGTCACGCCCAAGGATATCCAGGACTGGGTGGCGCAGCGAGTGTCCAAGCACAAGAGACTGGTCGGAGGGGTCATGCTTGTGGACGAGGTGCCGAAGCTGGAGAGCGGCAAGATCAAACGCAAAGTCATGAAGGAGTGGGCGCTGAGGGATGCAGCACGGATAGAGAAGCCTAGATCACGACTGTAGGAAGCAAAGCGAGGCGAGGCGAAGCGAAGCAGTCATGGCGACGCCAAGCAGCGCGCGTCAGGTATACTCATACCCAAATGTCCACTAGCTAGCTGCTCACACCGATGAACAAGGTTGTACGTATCTGGACTCCGTATTTCGAGCGTTTGTCAAAGACTTGCTTGCTTATTTCAAACTGGTTGGTCTGGCCGAGAATTCCGGGAACTCGTCTGCTTTATCCTCTACCCTTTATCCACAGCCTCCCCCACGCCTGGTGTTGTGCTTTAAGGTTCAACCTAAGTTGGGTTACAGTTCCACGCCAGCCAATCAAGATGATTGCGATTTAACAACACCTACCTCTAGTATGTAGTCTCAAGTATGTAAAGGTAGGCGCAGGGAGTTGACCAAGCCACTGCACCAGCGTCACTGGAACACGAATACTCGCCCTGGGCCAGCTCGGCTAAGGCATCGCCAGTCTACATGGTGCTCAAGCAAAGGCGCGGCCCGGGCTTCCATGTTAGTTAGAATACGATAAACAAGCCTCGGGTTCTTCGCTTTGGGTTTCCCGAACGGTCTGGGAACCGTCCCAATGGAGTAAAGGTAGGTAGAGGCGAGCCCCTGGCCCTGAGCATAGCGCGCGCACTTCTCCCCCGCAATCCTCGGAGCTTTCGGTCACGTTGCCAACCGCCGGCAGATGGATACGCGGAGTGCGGAGTGCGGAGTGTGGAGTGCGCTCAGTCCTGATTGACAAACCCCCGGCGTAGGGGGCAATAGACTGATATGCACGATGCCGCAGGAAGAACTACCTGAATCATACTGGTGTTCATCTACTACGTGCCGTTGACTCGGATGCTGTTGTATGATTTCATCCTCCTCATGGCCCAGTTCGACACGCCGCTGTAACTTGGATGATGGCAGAAACAGGAACCATGGAGACAGGGACCGCCACAACCTCCTCCCCCTCCTCCTCCTCCTCCTCCTCCTCGGTTACAAGTTCCCTATGTACCATCTATGCATCTCGTAGTTCGCGACAACGAGCTAGCAGCGGATGTCTAACACCAGGGGATGGATCCTCGCCCGCCTGCCCGGATGCCGCGGCCATTCCGGGACAACATGTATAAAAGCTGTGATGTCTTCATGCCAAGAGTCCTGTTCTTGGTACTCAAAGATCTAGTCTTCCATTGTTCAGCACACAGACCGGATTCTTGTCATTGACCGTCATCATGGGAGAGTATCAGCCCACCAACATATCACGTCCCTTTGTGGACCCCAGCGAGCGTCTCGCCGTTCCCATCCACGCACAGCGACACATGCGCATCGTCTGTATCGGCGCCGGAGCGTCTGGTCTCTTGCTGGCCTACAAGCTGCAAAAGCACTTTCAAAACTATGATCTCGTCGTCTATGAGAAGAACCCCGAGGTGGCCGGCACCTGGTACGAGAACAGGTATCCGGGGTACGTTCAAGGCACCATGACTCTTGACTGGCAGAGCTTTGCAAACTGATTCGCTGTCTAGCTGCGCGTGCGACATTCCGTCGCACAACTACACCTTCAGCTTCGAGCCCAAGGCGGACTGGTCCGCAGTGTACCCGCCAAGGAACGAGATCTACGACTACTTCAACAACTTTGCAGACAAGTACGGACTGAGGAAGTACATCCAGACCCGGAAGCAGGTGGTCGGGGCTGTCTGGGATAACGACAAGAACGGATATAATATCAAGGTTGAGGATACCGCCAACGGCACAGTCTCGGAGGACTTTTGCGACATTCTCATCAACGCCAGCGGCATCCTCAACAACTGGAAATGGCCCGCGGTCCCCGGGCTCGACCAGTACAAGGGAGAGCTTCTCCACACTGCCAACTGGGATGACTCTGTCAAGCTCGAGGGCAAGACCGTGGCACTGATCGGCAACGGGTCGTCGGGCATCCAGGTGCTCCCAGCTATCCGCCCCAAGGTCAAGAAGTTGACGGCGTTTATTCGGTCGGCCAACTGGATCTCTCCCGTCTTGGAGATGGGCCAGCACCAGTACACGCCGGAAGAGCTGAACAAGTTCCAGAATGAGCCCGGGGCTCTCCTGGAGTACCGCAAGAACATTGAGAGGTACCTGAGTTCCCAGTTCAACATCTTCCTCAAGGACACCGAGCTCAACACGCAGACGGAGTGGTATCTCCGAGAGGAGATGAAGCGGAAGCTGGGCAACCCGGAGCTCGAGGAGATTCTCATCCCCAAGTGGAATGTGGGTTGTCGCCGGTTCTCACCCGGGCCCAACTATCTCGAGTCGCTGAGCGAACCCAACGTGGAAGTGGTGCACGGCGGAATCACCGCCTTTACGGAGCAAGGATGCCTCTGCGACAATGGCAAAGAGTACGCGACTGACGTGGTCATCTGCGCCACTGGCTTCAACACGTCGTTCAAGCCGCGCTTCCCCATCGTCAACTCGGCTGGGGTGAACCTGCAAGACAAGTGGGCGGACATTCCCCAATCTTACCTGGGCATCAGTGCAGGCGAGTTTGAGAACTACTTTATGTTCTTGGGTCCCAACTGCCCTATTGGCAACGGCCCGTTGCTCTCGGCGATTGAGGCCCAGGCCAACTGGATGTGCCAGATGATGGACCGGTACCAGACGACCAACATTGCGAGCTTTGCGCCCCGGGAGGAGGCGGTACGAGACTTTACCGCGCACAAGGACCAGTTCATGCCCAAGTCGGTATGGGTGGACGGATGCCGATCGTGGTACAAGAAGGACATTGAGGGTCCTGTCACGGCGCTGTGGCCCGGGTCGTCGCTACACTACATTGAGTGCCTACAGGACCTGCGGATGGACGACTTCCACGTCAAGTACGTGGGCAACCGGTTCACGTGGTTGGGCAACGGGCTCTCGAGGGCGGAGACGGACCCGACGGCGGACCTGTCGTACTATATCCGTGAGGTTGATGACAGCCCGCCGCTAACGACGGAGGGACGACGCAAGTTGATGTCTTTGAGCGGGACGAGGGAGCCTCCCAAAGCGGTGGAGGAGGCGGCGGCAGCATATGGACAGATGAATGGGACATAGAGACGGGGGTTTCGTGATAGCGTGGGTGCTACACTAGGGTCAAGGATAAATATACATGTGTGAAACGAATACGATGCTGGGCATGAGTCGAATGACATTGTCGATGTGCTTGTCGCTTTGTCATTGTCCATCGTTATAGGTCCGGGAGGACACCGCCTAGGGACCTACGTAGTTTGTAGCTTGTGTGATGCCATTCTCAAAACAGTGCGTGCAGGGCCGAGCAGGGTGTAACTAGTACCGAGAGAGGCGTGGAGGGCAAGTTTCGATGTGCTCACGGAAGAGGAAGAATGGCGAAATTGGTTGGAGACGTAGCAGCACACCAGCAAATGCAGTCTGGACATTGCGTGGAGGTTTGGTCGGGTGAAAAGACACTGTCCCGGCAAGTGGGCTGGCACCGTGCTGTAGAGGAGACGAAAAAGAGGAGAGCGAGAGAAGGAGAGAAAGGAGAAGCGGTCCCTTGGAGGCCTGGAACTGCGGGAAATTCTGGATCCACCCCGCGCAGGCAGGGGAGATGGAACAAGTGAACAGTTGGCCCCTGGACTAGAGGAGACAGCAGTGATCGATAATCTATAGTCTGTAACCTGTAATCTGTGATCTGCGGCCTGTGACCTTTGGTCTGTGATCTGTGATCTGTGATCTGTGATGCGGTGACGGCCCATCACTACTGTAGGGACAAGAAGATGGCTTCCTGCTGTAAATGTTGATGCTTGGTCACTTGGTCGGCCTTGAGAGGCGGGCTGGCGGGCGGGCGGGATGCCTGGTACTGTAGGGACTGTAGTTAGGGGTGGTAGGATCAGCCAGTGATCAGCACTGTACGTGCCTCGAGAGAACGATGAGAAAGCAACCCATCGCCATCTCGAAGCCGCCCGCCCCGGTCCCACCCGTCAAGTGAAGGCGCCAGATGGATGGTCCGATTGGGCTTAACCTTTTTCTCTCTGGGTCAGGCTAGGCCAGGCCAGGCGCGGGCGGGATGGATGATCGTGTGCGCGTGGGCGTGGGCGCTCGCTGTGGCCCCCCCAAAGCAAGTGCAGGAGGAAAGGAAACGGATGGATTCTGGCGGCTGGGAGAAATAAAGGAAAAGGAAGTGGAAGTGGAAGAGGAAAAGGAAACGGGGAAGAGGTAGAGTGCTGGGGAAGGAGGGATGGGGATGGTGGATGGGGGATGACTCGTCAGCGGAGTTGATTGAACCCTCACGATCCGCATCCATCCATCTATCCGTCTATCCACGATCCCTCTGATCTTTCTCCATTTGCTCCATTCTGCTCCATTCTGCCCCATCCCATCTCGGTTCATCTCGTCTCGTCTCGTCTCGTCTCATCCATCTTGTGCGCTTGCCTCCATCGCGGTCCCCCGTCGTGTCCATATTGAGCCAGGCTGGGACACCAAAGGCCAACACCACCAATACATCCGCTACCACCTCCCGCGGCATCGCCACCATCATCACCCATCGACACCACCCGTCGCAAATTTCTCTTTCCCCTCCCCCCCCTCCTCCTCTTTTCCTCTTCCTAACCCTTCCCAATCCCCTTCCCTTTCCCAGCCCAGCCCAGCCTCAGCCTCAGCCTCAGCATCGAGACTTAGGCGCACTTACCTAATCCCAACATCACCACCACGCCTCATCACATAATCTGTACATCATCACCAATCACTCCGCCGGCGCGCGTTTCTTTCTCTCTGCAGGCCCAGGTTGGACCCGTTGGTGCTCGCAGTCATCTACCCTCGCCAAAGCAGCATCGCGGCTTCACCGCCGTGTGTCATAGTATTCGCGCCTCACTACAGACCCTTGCATCATCCGCATCGTCCAGGCGTCGCTGTCGCTGTCGCTGTCGCGTCCGCGCCCATACCGACCTACCTTACCTACACGTCTTCATAGTACCCACGCAGGCATCGCATTCAGTCGCCACGATCAATCAGCGCGACTTCATCGCCGACATCCATTCAGTCGCGTAGCCCTTGGTCGCAGCTGTACTCGCCGTGCACACATGGGTTCCCGAGCGTAGATTCGTCGTCCATCCTACCGAGAAAAGAACCACGACTTTCGCACGACACATCAGCGCATAGCACTGCACAGCACTGCACAACATGGACAAGAACAGCTACCGCTCGCCGGTGCTGCAGCGGCCGTCGCTCCGCGGTGACGACGGAGACGAGCACGGCCGGCATCGCCACCGCCATCATCATCACCACCATCACGACGCTGCTGCCAACGGCGCTGGTGCTGGTGTTTCTGGTGCTGCTGCTGCTACTGCTGATGCTGGTGCAAGTGTTGGTCCTGGCTCTGGCGTCGCTGCTGGCGTTGCTTCTGGCGCCGGGGCCAATTCCCACTCCACCTTCACCCTGCGTTCGCCCACGCAGGCTGAATTCCGGCCGCCTCCCTTTGCTTCCCCCAAGAGCCAGAGTCAAAGTCAGAGCCAGAGCCACAGCCTCAGCCTCAGCCAAAACCACAACCGCAACCACAATCACAACCACAACAACTTCAATTCCTCCACCAACGCCCACGCCAGCGCCGCCAGCCATCAATCGTCGCCGCCGCGCCCGGCCCTGCCAACGCCCTACATGCCCTCGTCGTCCTCAGGCGCGCCCTCGCTGCCGCCTCTGGGCAGCGGCTCGCCTGTCGCGGCTGGCTCGTCTGCGTCGGCTCAACACCAGCACCACGGCCAGCATCATCACCATCATCACCACCACCATCGCCATCATCAGCCGCCGCCGCCAGTCTCGCCTCTCCATCCTCCTGCCGGCTACTACTCACCCGCGCCCGCTCCTCCTCCTGCTCCCGCGCCCGTCGACGCCCATCACGCCCGCGACAAGCCTGCTACCCGCGGCTTCTACGATCCCACGACAGATACCACCAAAGAGCCACGGGTCTCTGACGCGGCTGCTACCTCGTGGCACAACGCGCCCCCAGCTGCCACTCCCAAGGTAAGCAAGCAGTCGCCTTTGTCGCTTCTTCTCGCCCCTGCTCTCTTCTCGTCTTGTCTAGGCGAAATCGCTTTGCTCCTCTCTCTGCTCCTTGTGCTCTGCTCTCTTCTGCTCTGCCTTCTCCTGTTCTGCTTTGGTTTGGTTTGGTTTGTTTTCTTTGCCTTGCCTGTGCTTGCCATACCACATCCTCATCGGCCCCCTCGTTGGCAATCATCAATGGCTCCAGTCGGCTGCAGTCTCGTCTCTAGCCTTTGTTTTTTTTCTCCGTCCCGTCCTTCTTGACCACTTTTCCCTCTAGTCGCTTCTTTCGCCATTACCTAGCCGTCGTCTTCCTTTGCAACCAACTCTAATTCATCATCAACCCAACTTTCTTTCCCATCCTGACCCCATCCACCCTTACCGTGTCCACTCAGACCCAACCAATATCGCATCCCTTTGCTAATTTCTGCCTTCTTCTTCACCACCTTTTTAGGCCCGCGAACCTTACAACTATTCACAGTCGGCCGACCACAGCACCCCATCCTACTACAACGGCACGTCCTACACGTCTCCCCGGGCTTCCGCATCGACATACAGTCGTCCCCGAAGTCCGCCATCTCATCCTCATTCCAAACCCCCTGCGGGCTCCATCAGCCCGCCGGCGCGACAGCTGCACATGGCCTCTCCTAGCCTAAGACATGGCACCATGACCTCGACACCCAACGGCGGTGCCGTTTTACCGCCACTGGGCAAATCCGACATGACTGCCCATGCTCCGGCCAGCGTATGCCATTCATCCACACAAGCTCACACATTACGCCAAGCTAACTTTCTTTCCAGACTCCTAGCCGGGCTGCTGATCCCATGTCATTCTCCAACATTCTCTCCAGTGCCGAGCCTGCACCGAAGCCTCGCGATCCTTCCCCACTCGTTGAGAAACCCGAACGTCATCGCGAGTCCGACCTGGAGCGCGACCGCGAATCGGTGCCACGTCGATCTCAACCCCGACCTGAGTCCGAGCCCGAGCCCGAGCCCGAACCCGAGGCCGACTTGGACCAAGATACCGAGATGGAAAAGGATGTCGAGACTGAGCCTGAGCCCGTGGTAGTCAAGGTAAAGAAGGGGTCCAAGGAACCCAAGGAGCCCAGAGAACCCAAGGAACCCAAGGAACCAAAAGAACCAAAAGAACCAAAAGAGTCCAAGGAGCCTAAGGAGCCTAAGGAGCCCAAGGAGAAGGATCCTAGTACCAAGAAGCGAGCTGGTCGCAAATCGGTCAAGGGACGTGCCTCGGAGATTCGGGAAGCCGCCACTCCAAAGTCCGGGCGTAGGTCGTCTATTAAGAGAGAGTCTCCCACGCCGCGTCCACCTGCCAAGCGACAGGCAAACGGTCAGTCCAAGCCAAAGACGTGGTCGTCCGAGATGGAGAAGAAGATACAGAATGCCGAGGCCCAGATTGAAAACGGCATCTCGTCTCTTGACCCTGCAGAGTTTGACGAGGATCAGTACAAAGAGCGAGCGCAGAAGCGACGGCGCATCATGGCTGATCTCGACTTGGAGCGTGGCCGCATTCGCCGTGAAGCCTACTCTGTGGCAGCCAGCAAGAAGCTCGGCAGGCACGCAGACCTGGGCAAGCGTCGATACGACGATGTCTTCTACGACGAGGCCCTCCACGAGGTCAGAGAGCAGGAGCTCTTTGCTGAGAAGGAACGCAAGAAGGACATGCAACGGAAGCGACGCCGCGAGAAATCAATGGCTGTCACCATGGAGCAGAAGGAGGCTGCCTTGGCGCGCGCCGATGCCGCCTCGGACGAAGCCGAGCGACAGAAACATCTTCGCGATGCCGAACGCGCCAGTAAGAAGGCCCAGCAGACGAAGCTCATTCTGCAAAAGGGCATCAAGGGCCCGGCTCGCAATCTTGAGCTCAACTTGGAAGGGGGCACCATGTCCACCTTCCAGGCCTCTGATATGGAATCCGGCAGCGGACGCAAAGGCAAGGGCCGCAGTGGCCCTCGACCCAAGAAGTCCAAGGAGCAGAAGCAAGCCGAAAAGGATTCCGCCGAGGCCGCTCAGGCCGCTCTGGACGCTGGCGAGGAGCTCCCGTCAAAGGAAGAGAGCCGAGTCCGCATCAAGATCAAAAAGTCAAAGGCGGACAAGGCTGCCGATGCTGACACCGCCGACAAGGACAAGGAGCCCAAGGAGTCTGCCAAGGAGAAGGTCGACGAGATTCCTGATAACGAGAAAAAGTACATGTCCAAGGGCTACAACCAAATCTATGACCAGATTTGGAGAGACATGGCTCGTAAGGATATCAACAAGACGTTCAAGCTTGCAGTCGACTCGTACGCTACCAAGTCGTCCAACCTTAAGAAGACGGCCATTTTGGCTTCAAAGGAAGCCAAGCGTTGGCAGCTTCGAACCAACAAGGGCACCAAGGATCTGCAGGCCCGCGCTAAGCGGGTGATGCGTGACATGATGGGTTTCTGGAAGCGCAACGAGCGAGAGGAGAGAGACTTGCGCAAGGCTGCCGAGAAGCAGGAGATTGAAAATGCTCGCAAGGAGGAGGCCGATCGTGAAGCCGCTCGCCAGAAGAGAAAGCTCAACTTCCTCATCTCCCAGACGGAGCTCTACTCTCACTTTATCGGCAAGAAGATCAAGACTGATGAGGTGGAGCGAAGCACCGATAACCCCGACATTGCTACCGACCCTCATCGGGTTGCACCCGCCAAGTTGAATGTGGCCGAGCCAGCAGGCCCAATTGCCACCAAGGTAACCAACTTTGAGAACCTGGACTTTGAGGAAGAAGACGAAGAAACCCTTCAGGCCGCCGCCATGGCAAATGCGCAGAACGCCATCGCCGAGGCGCAGAGGAAGGCCCGCGAGTTCAACAATGCCGGCCTGGACATGGATGACGAAGGCGAGATGAACTTCCAGAACCCTACCGGCCTAGGAGACGTCGAGATTGAGCAGCCCAAGCTCATCAACGCCCAGCTCAAGGAATATCAGCTCAAGGGTCTCAACTGGCTCGTCAATCTGTACGAACAGGGCATCAACGGTATCTTGGCCGACGAAATGGGTCTGGGCAAAACTGTTCAGTCAATTTCCGTCATGGCATATCTAGCCGAGAAGCACGACATTTGGGGTCCTTTCCTGGTCGTGGCGCCAGCGTCCACCCTCCACAACTGGCAGCAGGAGATTGCCAAGTTTGTCCCAGAGTTCAAGATTTTGCCCTACTGGGGTAGCGCGGGCGACCGAAAGGTTCTTCGCAAGTTCTGGGACAGAAAGCACACCACGTATCGCAAGGACGCTGCGTTCCATGTTTGTGTCACTTCGTATCAGCTCGTCGTATCTGACGTGGCGTACTTTCAGAAGATGAGATGGCAGTACATGATTCTGGATGAGGCGCAAGCCATCAAGAGCTCCCAGAGTTCACGATGGAAATGCCTCCTGGGCTTCCATTGTCGAAACCGTCTGCTCCTGACTGGAACCCCCATTCAGAACAACATGCAGGAACTGTGGGCTCTGCTCCATTTCATCATGCCGTCTCTATTTGACTCTCACGATGAATTCAGCGAATGGTTCTCCAAAGACATTGAGTCGCATGCCCAGAGTAACACGAAACTGAACGAGGATCAACTCAAGCGTCTCCACATGATTCTCAAGCCTTTCATGCTTCGACGTGTCAAGAAGCATGTGCAGAAGGAACTTGGTGACAAGATTGAGCTTGACATTTTCTGTGACCTCACATACCGACAGAGGGCTTACTACAGCAACCTTCGCAACCAGATCAATATCATGGATCTCGTGGAGAAGGCCACCATGGGCGATGACCAGGACTCTGGTACTTTGATGAACCTTGTCATGCAATTCCGCAAAGTCTGTAACCATCCGGATCTGTTTGAGCGTGCCGAGGTCACCTCGGCCTTTGCCTGTGCCTACTTCGCGGAGACAGCCTCCTTTGTCCGTGAAGGCAACGACATTCCCGTCGCCTATTCGAGCCGCAGTCTAATTGAGTATGACCTGCCCCGATTGGTCTGGAGAGAAGGCGGTCGCTTGGATCAAGCCGGTCCTGACAACCTGACGGCGGGTTGGCGCAGCAAGGCTTTGGGTCACATGATGAATATCTGGAAGCCAGAGAACATCCGTGAAAGTATGGACGAGTCCAAGACCTTCTCCTGGCTCCGGTTTGCAGACGCCTCTGCGGGAGACGTCTACAAGACCACGCGCGAGAGCTTGATCGTTCGGGCAGCCAACGAGCTTCAGAAGCGTGACCGACTGGGATACATGAATGTGGCCTACGACGAGGACAATTTCACGCCTGCTCATGCCCTCTTCCAGATCCGTGCTCGTCAAAGCCAGGTGGCATTGGCCGAGGTCACCGAGCAAGGCTACCTCCAATCTCTCATGAATGTCGCCAGGCAGGAGTACAAGGAATCTGGCCTTGGACGGTTGGAGCAAGCAGGCCGCCCTCGTGCCTCTGCCCCGCCTATCGAGGTCGTTTGCGACAGTCGCGGAACCGCCATTGAGCGTGACAATGTCCTGTTCAACATGCAGATCCGCAAGCTCCTCTACGGTCCCACGCCATGGGAGCAGGAGACTCTCGTTGAGAGCAAGGTACCTCTTGAGCTGTACCCGGCGCGGGCCATGCTGCCCAAGCCCGATAATGAGAAGAAGCGCTTCACGAACATTGCAGTTCCGTCAATGCAACGATTTGTTACGGACAGTGGTAAATTGGCGAAGCTCGATGATTTGCTCTTCAAGCTCAAGAATGAGGGTCACAGAGTTCTGCTATACTTCCAGATGACTCGCATGATTGACATGATGGAGGAATATCTCACCTACCGCAACTACAAGTACTGCCGACTGGACGGCTCGACAAAGCTCGAGGATCGACGTGATACCGTGCACGACTTTCAGACGCGGCCCGAGATCTTCATTTTCCTCCTGTCAACTCGCGCTGGTGGACTCGGCATCAATCTTACAACAGCCGACACAGTCATCTTCTACGACTCTGATTGGAACCCCACCATTGACTCCCAGGCCATGGACCGAGCTCACCGACTGGGTCAAACTAAGCAGGTCACCGTTTACCGACTCATCACTCGCGGTACCATTGAGGAGCGTATTCGCAAACGTGCTCTGCAAAAGGAGGAGGTCCAGCGTGTCGTCATCCAGGGTGGCGGTGCCAGTGTCGATTTCTCTGGCCGCCGCGCTCCTGAGAACCGCAACCGCGATATCGCCATGTGGCTTGCCGACGATGAGCAGGCCGAGATGATTGAGCGCCGCGAGAAGGAGTTGCTCGAATCAGGAGAACTCGAGAAGCAGCAAAAGAAGAAGGGCGGCAAGCGAGCTCGCAAGGCTGAAAATGCCGCCAGCTTGGACGATATGTATCACGAAGGTGAGAAGCAACCCCATCATGACAGTCTTTGGCAACATGCATACTGACCGAGGCATAGGCGAGGGACACTTTGACGATGGCTCCAAGCAGGGTCCTTCCGGCGCTGCGACACCTGCAACCCCTGCCGATAGCGATGCTAAGGGCAAGAAGGGCAAGGGAAAGGGCTCGAGCAAGCGTGCAAAGACGGCTAAACAGCGACTTGCCATTGCCGATGGTATGGTCGACGGCTAGGGAGGGGCTTCCCTGGGCGACCCGTCGAGAGATGTATTGTAATATCAGGACAGGGGTGACCACGGGTGGTCAAGCGCAGTGATTGGGATTATTTGTACTTTGTTTTTGATCGAAGAAGCCCGCGGCACAGTCGCTCATGGGCGGGAGTTGCTAGATGAGATGAACAAAAAAGAAAACCGAGGAAAGGTGCCATTTGCATGGTCAACCGCGGAGCTATTGGGAAATGTACTACTATTGATAGACGACGGTTATATCGAGTTGTAATGGCCTGGATGATGCAAGGTGTATTCTCATTTCATCTCTCGTCTCGCTAAAAGATATCTACAGTTGACTTTTCTACTAGCGGCCGCAATGCCAAGACGAGGTCGAGCGTGGAACACTACTCGAGCCATCTGTGTCTCTCAGGTTTTAATTCTTCGGATTCTTTGAGAATAAAAGGACTCGTCGGAAATGCATCACCAGGCACTTGTGCTGGGCCGAAGAGTGTTCCCAAGCTCAACATGGTTTAGGGACATTTTTGCGATTTCGCTTCCATCAATTACCAACCGATCCGGTATGGTGTAGTGGCTAACATTTCGCGCTCTCATAACTTGAGAGAACAATTACCGCGGAGCCCAGGGTTCGATTCCCTGTACCGGAGTTACCGTATCTTTTTGCCATGAATCGCAAGTTGAAAGTAGTTGGTGGTTTGATAGTTGACAGACGGTTGAAGAAGAAAAGGGAGGGGAGCTGGCCAAGCAGGAATTGCGTCACCGCCGGTCTACCTCATACTTTATTTTTATTTTATTTTTCGCAAGGCTTGTATATCCTCTCTCTGGTCTTGTGCTAGAATATACAAGTACCGGGCCATCAGCATACCGAAATTGCTCGGGTTCTTGGAGTGAGTGGAATACCAAGAGCGGTACGTAAACCGCTTGGGGCTAATTGAGGTATCATCAAACAAAGTGCCCGTGAAGGCTATCAAGTTACAGCTGAGAGGGTCTATAGTAGTAGCGACAGGAAGTCCATATGCTTCTTTCCGTAGAGCCAGCTTTGAGATAACTCAAGTCACTGATTGCGGCTATGGTGTGAGGTTTAACGGAATACTCCAGTTGACGAATCCAAGTAAACGCTTGGACAGCCGAGGCCAGCTCGGTGTACCCTTCATGGCAAGGGTATTGCCACCGTGGTTTCAACCAATCACAATCCGGTATGGTGTAGTGGCTAACATTTCGCGCTCTCATAATCACTTGAGAGATCACATTCCGCGGAGCCCAGGGTTCGATTCCCTGTACCGGAGTCAACCTCATTCCTTTTTGCCATTGCGCACGATTTCTAGTGTTGTGCGAGGCGAAACGTATTGTCTAACTTGCAGAGGCTGGAAGGACGTTGTTGAATGCGCAAGTGTTGTTGTTACAAGCTTGGTCGCTTTTTTTTATTTTCAACGCTTCGGTTAAGTCCCATAAGCATTTGAGAACTGAGACGCACGGCAACTGGCCATGTACCGAAGTGTGCTGTGCGAAACACGATGTTGAGACATGCTCATGACTTAGTATTATGGACTTGTGTAGAGGTACGAGCTTGCTTTATTACCTTGGTTTCAATAGACTGCCTTACCGCCAATTCGATACGTCCAATGACTCTTATACTCATTACGGCACGCTACGATATATAGTATGAATAGTAAAATGGCTGCAGACGCCATGACTCAATTTGTATTCTAGATATACCAGACTGTTACAGTCCCATGTGATTGGTACCAGTCTTCTAGTCAATATTAGATTGCTATCTAGAAAAGCGAATTGAGTCTTCCAAGACTTGGGTAGTGAGATCGTGTTGTAATGAAATGGGCGACTCCTGAACGTACATCTCTTACGCGTACCAGCAGATGAGCACGGAAGACAGACTCAACTGTCGGTGGGATACTTTAGTTTAGGAGTCATTTTAACGCTGAACCATTGAAATAGCAGGAGTGAGGGCGGTTGAGTCAAGCTAGCTATTACGATGACTTACTATAGCATCTGTTGGTATACTATATTTACTCCCGATGTAAGAACACCATCCTACGTTTTAAAAACTACTCCTATATCAATGAGTTTGCCCATTACCGTACGAGTTTCTACCGCGATTCCGGTCATGGTCCCGATTGCTATTGTCTAGTACTGTATGGTAATCAATAAGCTTGCGCTTCTTATATCAAGCTAGTACATCCGGTATGGTGTAGTGGCTAACATTTCGCGCTCTCAAAACTTGAGAGAACAATTACCGCGGAGCCCAGGGTTCGATTCCCTGTACCGGAGTATTCCATCTTTTTGCCTGTAATTCCTCCTTGCATCGTCAAGTACTTATTCTATCAACATGGACGAAACGATGTTCTTAGATGCTCTTTCTTTTTGCTTTCTCAAGGGAACGAGCTCGGGTTGTAAACTTAACCACAAAGGATATCAACGTTATGCTTCATAAGCTGCATGATAGTGCATGCATAGCATTGATACTTACATCTCAAGTACGGCTGTCTAAATCAATGTTCATTCTCGCTCAGCCCAGAGAACTGGCGTCATTATAATTTTGTTTACTGTCAATTACACACAGCACACCCATAGCTTTTGGCATGAGTTCATTTCTCAAAACAGTACGTTCAGTATTTAATGTAGTAGCCTGGTTGGATAGACTGAGTCGCGCTCTCTCACGCTCTACCAAGTAGCTCTTACTAGAAATATGGGACCTGCATAGTCATGATGGCTATCGTAATATAGGAGCCAAGAGCTAGATCCGGACTTTATTCCTAGTCATTTAGAAGATTTTGCGCAGTGAGCTTAACTGATCAATAGACGTATTGTTTTTCTATGCGCCTTGAGGAAGTATTGCAAAAGTTACCATATTAAGGTCCTTCGTTGAAGCAGCTCCTCTGGAAAGCTACGTGTTCCAGTACGTTGACAGTACTCATTGAAAGCATGAGATTTAGTACCATGATGTTGTATAGAGAGTCACTCCGTTATCTACTCATAACGAGCTGTTTCTTTGATCGAAGAATCTACTCGGCTTCCACACGGACGGCCCAACTGGACGCATTGCTACTAACGAGAGCTACTACTTCTTCGGCTAGACTCTGAAGCCAGGAGTTCATGATTGTATTACGATGCGTCTAATGAAACCTAGTCTTTACAGAAATATCTGCAATGCTGAGCGTCAAAGTGAAAGGGGCTCTACGTTACCTACTATCTAGCTGGTCTCTGCTATCGTCAATACCAACAAAACCTTGGTTCATATGAGCATTAAATACACCAAGTCAACTTCCCCTTGTACCCAACAGGTCTGGATATTTATCTTACATGTTCTAGTGATACACGCAGGCACCTACCAACTTACTGAACATCTGACTTTCCAAGACGCAATGTACCCAAACGTCCCTCCTCCCCTCGTACGGCCGCTGCGACGACACAACCAGTCTCCTTCAGAGCAACTACCAAAAAGTTGACCGTGTCTGGACAGCAAAAGTTGAATACTCTCCGGTACAGGGAATCGAACCCTGGGCTCCGCGGAATATGATCTCTCAAGTGATTATGAGAGCGCGAAATGTTAGCCACTACACCATACCGGACTGTGATTGGTTGAAATACGGCATCAGTATACGTTGCTAAGTCGCTGAGCGTTGAAACAGCATTAGCTTCAGCTCCTATCTCTGGTATCACATAGCTTGATCAGTTTGTGGTAGATGTTCATTTCGTAGTTGATTAGTAGCGCTTCGCCTTTGGTCAGTGATAGGTGCCTGTATTTTGATAAGTCGTAGGGTTTTCCAGAAGTCAACATTGACGCATCTCCGTTCCTGGACAGAGACATGAGACGAAAATATAGGGTAGTGCTGCGTTCAGGTCCAGACTTTTCTATATTCGTCACTGCGTAACCTCTCCACTTGCTCTCGTTGGCATGTTGTAGTTGTCAGCCTAGTTCACTACGTTACAAGCCTAAGGATACTGGTGCTGGCGTCGACCAAAGTACCTGGTACTCATGCTTGAGTCGTTGATGGGTGTCAGTGACCCCTGATCAACATGAGTGCTCGTGCCCTTCATAAGTTCCCTGCATTTTGGTTCAGACCACGGCGTCTTCCTCGAATTATAAGCCACAGAGGTAGTTAAAAGGATAGAAGGAAGACACAGTATATATAGTTTAAACGGACTAAACAAAAAAAGAAAGCACGCCCTGATATTCATAGGTTTGTGCATAGCTGGCTACGCAGTCAACCACGTTAAAATCATCCACCACGTAGCAAAAGAGGACTGTTGGCAGACAATGTCAAAAAGATAACATCTCCGGTACAGGGAATCGAACCCTGGGCTCCGCGGAATGTGATCTCTCAGGTTATGAGAGCGCGAAATGTTAGCCACTACACCATACCGGATGGCTGATTGTTGAGATGGGACTGCGCTATTACAATCTATACAGCCAACAGTCACATTGATGGGTGTCGCTACGGCCCTTGACCACCCCGAACTCCTAGACTATGGCGCAAAACACCTTGTCGATGCTGGTGATCTGGTTAGCTAAGTGGTATTGCCTTTCACTAGCCAAATCGATTCGCTGTTGCGCCTTCTAGTCTCTTGCGTGGAGCCTCCTGTCAACTGACTTAGCGGTTGGCATCTTTTGACCGGACTTACCAGATTCCCATTTTGTGTTAGCAATATATTGAGACCTGATGCATCAACATGTGGCAGTCGGTTCATGAACCCTGCTTCCTCTCGGGAGGAAAGGATTAGGTCATGTCTACTACAATAGCAAGTCGTCTGGAAATCTCAATTCGGTCTGGTGGTTCATTGCGGATAAACAAGTGATATCTGAGATGTCCCATACTCAAAGATTTAAACCGGGATGGGAAGAAAACGACGGAGAGGTATAATGATAGATGAAGAACCCAAAGATAATTCCATCGATTGAGTTGGCCCATCCTCTTCGTTGTCAATTCAAATAGTGATCCTTATACCATGGTACCGGGTACTTGGCGAGTGGAGATGCCGCGCTCAAGGCGGGCTGGCGGGGCGGCCGTAATCTGTAGACTGCGATAAGATCATCTCGACCAGCATCCCCACTAAAAAAAACGACCCTTTCTCCTCCAGCCCGTGTCCGTCTTGCGCCTCCAGAGTCTTCCCTGCTCCCGGCCATCCACCAGGCAAACCACGATTCCCGAGCCCGCCGAAACGATGCCGTCAGTCAAGAACCCCAACGGGCCGTCCAAGAACCGCATCGCCGCCCGCAGCGCCAAGGCGAAGCACCTGCGCCGCAAGCAGGCCCAGGAGCCCAAGGACAAGAACGCAAAGGCCGACACCAAGCGCGGCGCCCGAGCTGGAATCCTGCCCACGAGCGGTCCCCGCGCAAAGGTGAGCGCTAAGAAGGCGCGCAAGATTGAGAAGCGCGCGGCGCACGCCCTCAAGCGCAAGATGGAGGCCGAGGGGGAGGCTGCCATGAAGGGTGAGTGTGTCCAAGGGCTCTGTCCGCATCGAGAGGCGATGAGGAGACTGTGGGCTGACTCTGTGCTAACTCTGTGCTCTAGATGCCCCTACCGAGAGCGCCGAGGCGACGACTGGTGACGCTGTCAAGGAGGTTGAGATGGAGGAGATCCAGTAAGGCTGCCATCGAAGCCGACCGGTCGGGGTAGAAAGCGGAGGCGACGCTGGGGATTTGGGGATACGCACAATCGATACACTCACTGGTGGCCGGCGACAGGAGTTGGCGAACACTCGGGTTTACATGAAGCGCATGACATACAACAGTCTGAAGGCTGTACACGACGGGACGTTGCAAGTCCTTGCTGGGTGAAGACGGCATAGTCTCATGATAGATAGACCAGCAAAAGCAGGCCACATGCGGCTCCCGCACTCTGTTTTTCGAAATATTCTCAATGTCAACCGATCTATTGGCACATGCTATGCGCTCGATTCTTCATGCAGTCTCTCTTGTTGTATTGTACGATGCGGTTCGTAGGGACACCATGACATTCGCTAACCACAGAATCTCTGTGAGCTTGCCAGTCCGCCTTACAAGTGCGAAGTATGGAAGTATCGGGTAGAAAAAGATCATTGATCTTGTAACTACGGTGCAACACAAGAACCTCAAGTAACCCACTCCAGTCATCTTTTTCATGTGTCTTGATGTAACGGCCTATTGAGCGTCCAAAGAGTGGCAACTTGTAAATCACCACCACCACCACCACCCCATCCATTCTCTCCAACGAACATACTTGGTTGACCGAATTACAGGATAATATCAGCAAGTAACCCTGATGGGTCGCCCATTTTTTGCGCGTTTGCAGAAATATGGATTTCCTTTTATGCACGACTCTTGACTGATGAGTGGAGGTTTGTTGAAGAGGCGACCAGAAGAGAATGGCAGAACCCACTAGAACCTGACAGTAGGTCCAGAGGTGGTTACTTGACTGCGATAGAAGACAATAGGACGCACAACGCTGGCTTTAGGACTGGAACATCAACAAACGAGCACATGATTCACTCAGTCATATAACGAACAGAAGCGAATGCGACCAGCGTGTTTAACCCGAACGGCGTCCTATTGCCTTTGAATCATCTTACCAACTCCACCCGCCCCCCTCCCGCTTCCCTCTCCTCCGCCCTCCCTCCCTCTCTCATCGCTACTCCGACGCGACTCCAGCTACCGCTTAGCCACATCATTTTATTGGGTTCATGATATATCTGATTCGTTCCTCATTGTAGTTTTGTTCTTTTAGCGACCGGGAAACTCCTCATGGGCAGTTATTCTTCTGGTGCACTTTGCCAGGAACACAATGAACACTTCCAAGCGTCTGGCCGAGGAGCCTACATCAAGTGACGAGGAAGAACTCATATTTCCACCTCGAAAGATTCCACGGAGACACCAAGAATGCAGTCAACTAAGCAGTAAGTCTTTGTTTCCTCTCTACCAAACACCGCTTTGCTGACACCTTTGGCAGATACCGATGAAACCGTGTCGGGACAGCACATGTTCCGCGCCTTTCTCGAGAATGCGCTCCCAAGAGCACTGGTCGACAGCAGAGCCGTAGCCTATCTTGTCTGTCAATTTAATAACCGCCTTGATAAAGCAAGACAGGACGGCGTCTTGCTATCCGACGTCTCCATTGGCGAAGACTGCCTTCCCGTTTGGCCTGGATTGCAGTGGGACCCGGCTGACGAGTCACTACGGGTCGTCATTCAACGCCGTCTGGTTGAATTCAGTGAGGCCCGCGGCCTAGGTGACCTCGTTCATGGCGAAATTGTTACCAAGGGCAATCGGAGGCTGAGGAAGGCTCAGGATCTCGGCATCAAGCTGCAGGACATTGTCATCGGATCAAGTCTATTGCCAGAGTGGGGAGAGAATGCCAAAAAAGGAGACAAAGCACCTGATACACGAATGGTCGAGGTTGAGAGTAGTTCATCTCCAATGTTCTCGCACGACCCTGCCACTTGCTCAGCATCATCTGGCACAGAAGAGAGCGAAACATGCACGGAATGTTCGAGCTTAGAGTCAGATGCGGATACGGAGATGGAGTTGGAGTTGGAGGCTGAGACTCAACTTCGCGAGCCTGATGTACTCGACTGCATCTCACTCAACAATTACTTGGAGGAAGAAGCCTACTTTTCCGACGACTCTGCCAACGTGCTCCACGACGCTCACGTAGTCGGCGCCCCGAGAAACCACCATGATGTCGATCTGGAGGTGTACATCGCCACGGATGACGACGAATGGGCAGAACTTCCTGTGATGGAGACTGCAATCGACTATGAGAGCTTCAAATACTGGTGTGACGTTGACGAAGCGGTGGATGTGGAGTTTCCCGACATGGAAATTGCTTGCAACGGCAACACATTGGCCACAGAGGGCGAGGAGCACTTTCATGTGCCCCTGGAAGAACTCAAGAACATGGAGCATACACTGGGCGATGCCCAACTTTCGTCTTCCCACAAGCAACCTACGCCTGTCGGCGACGGCGGAACAGACGAAGATGGTCCGTGGCTCGCAGCTAAACAAGTCGTACCCAATGACGAAGATGACAACACTCAGATATTTGAAGAGACTGAAGACGGTTTCAGATGGTGAAATATGGGTTATCGATACCTTTTTCTACTATCTAGCAACGGTTGGTTCTGGGACAGTTATGGGAGTCACGCATTGGACTTTTGAAAGCAGCAGCAGTAACGACAACATGGGGCCGATTGGGAGAAAACGCCATTTATCTTGCTACATGGACAATTCGCCGGGCTATGGGAGTGTCCGGGACATGCTGCGTAACGGAGACTGACGCTTGGGAGAATACTTGGCGCGATTGGTCGTTTGACTTGCTTGGTTTTCTACAAGACAACGGACATGCGAGCGATATGGGTGCTTGAACACGGGCGAACACTGGAGAAAATTTGGGCGTCAGAAAGAAAAAGGAATATCTCAGTCAACCGGCGTTTCGATGAAGCTAGCATGTTTTGCAGCATTCTTCTGTTTCAACCCCGCTGGAGATGAGGGTTACACTTGCGACTTGGGACAGCCTAAACAGGGGCCATCTTAAGTTCTTCTCAACCAATTTGATTAGACCATTAGCTCATCCAACTCAAAAGTTACATCAAGGGCTGTTGTATCTCACTTCAAATGATCTCCATGTTCATCTGTTCAATCGTGACACATTTCTCCTAGTAAAAAAAGCCCGTAGTTGCTACTCTTCACAACCTTGCAGTTCAAGGACGTTGCTCATGCGAAACTTCCTTCCCTTAAGACTCCTGTTGAGACCAACAACTTTGCCATAAGCTGATGTTAGAGGAATCAAGGCCCATTCGGATCAAACCTGACATCTGAATATCAGAATTAGCTAAAGAGTACGAAGTGTGTAATGCGAATATATATTCACCTACTGGTTTCTTCGGAAACTCTCTAACAGGGCACTTGACTATGCTCGTTGCGAACCACCAACATCAGAAGCCCAGTTTATAAAGCCCACGCGCTCTCATAACGCATATCGAATATGTCAAACAGTCCACGGGCGGTTACTCCAGAGGACAGGGTACACCTGCTTCACAAGTCATGAGCCTTTGTAGATAACCTTGCACGAACTGCTCATGATTTGAAATAAGAAGCCCCCGGTCATCAAATAAGCCAGTCTGTCCGGTATGGTGTAGTGGCTAACATTTCGCGCTCTCATAACTTGAGAGATCACATTCCGCGGAGCCCAGGGTTCGATTCCCTGTACCGGAGAATTCATCTTTTTGCCCTGTTGTCATCCAAGTCATCCATCGTACATGAACTTACATTTTTGGAGCGTGAAGCCGGGCGAGAGCGAGTCTTCCCCAATCCGCACCTCCTTGGCATGGAAACATATGGAGACCCTGGGATTCTCTGGTTGGGACCAGCCTCTCTTTCGGAAGAGTAGTACCCTGCCTCTATAGTAACACGCCGTGAATAGGCATCCATTCAATGGCTACATAGTATTCATGAGCTGTCGCTGATATCGCTAATGTGCGAAGAAGAATTAAATAATAAGATAGCAAGGTCCTGCTAAATGGAACCAATGACTATCCCTGAGCGCGACGAGCTCACAATCTATGTCTTCCTCAATAACTACTGATACAAGCTTTCAACTACATCCTCTCTCTATTCAGCTTGGGGCGGGTGGAGCGTTTCACAGTAAATAACGAAGGCGCATTTCAACAATTGGCCATCCGGTATGGTGTAGTGGCTAACATTTCGCGCTCTCATAACCTGAGAGATCACATTCCGCGGAGCCCAGGGTTCGATTCCCTGTACCGGAGATGTTATCTTTTTGCGTCTTTCGTCCATGCTGCCGCTAAAGTTGGGCGATATTTTTTTCTTTTTCCGCGATGTGCTTTCCTCTGTGGCCATACATACACTGAATTGATAGGATCGAGTTCCGCATAGCGATTGCAGGTGTGCAAGAAGACCCTTGCCTGTATATAAATTTACATGCCAATGACATTGTCAGTCGGCTCAGTGAACTCATCTCCATATGCAAACCTGCGCCGAGACGCCTTCCCAAGGAGCCCATATCAATCCTGAGCTTGTAAGCATCGTCCATCATACCGACAATCCGTCGTTTCAACGTGTTCGAGAGCCGTTGTTCGCACCGGAACTTGAGCTGTCGAACCCAAGGTCCAGACTGTTGCGCCCCTCGTTGCTCTTCCTGAGCATCTGTCTGCTCGGGTCGTCGTCATCGTCGCTCATCAGCCCGTCCAGCTCAAACTCCTGAGCGTCTCGGAGATGCCCGTTCTCCATGGCCGGTGCATTGACATTGCCGTTTGTGAAGTCCTTCGTGTTGACAGAAGGGTTGGAGAGGCGGTCCCAAAGGTAAACGAGGACGTTGGTAAATAGGAACATCATAGAGGCCAATGAGAAGAGGATCAGGATGTATGAGACGTGGTCGAGGTCTGATTTGGCGACCAGGGCCATTTGCTCCTCGGTGGCACTCATGAACAAGAAACCAGTGGCAAACAGCAGCTATTTCCAGTAAGCCTGAAGATCACTTAGACTGGTAGGTACAGGGATGACTTACAAAGACGGGAATGTACTGGAAACTGTGGGTAGAGCGACCGTCATCAGAGATGGCCGGCGCATCCCTGAGAATGAATGCAATCTCAATGATGCGAGTGACGCCAACGGCCATCAGCGTGTATCCAAACATGGAATGGGTCGCGGCACTGATCATGAGCTCTTGGGGGTGAGCGGACATGGCCCAACCAGTCATGAAGAGGACAAAGCCGGGGATGAAGTTGCGCTTGGGGTTACCATCACGATCCTTGCTGAGCCAAACGCCAAGGAGACCAGCCGACCACCATATGATGCCCATGGTGGTGTGCTGCCAGTCATTCTTGACCCAGGCGGTGCCCCAGCGGTGCTCGGTGAAGGTGTTGACGCAACCCCAGGCGGCGATGACGGCGCTGTCGAAGAATTCCTGCGACTTGCCACGTCTTTGGAGCCACATTTGACCGACGAGAAGCATGATGGTGAGGATGACACCATAGGCGATGAATGCGCCGCCCATGATGAAGTGAGCCGCGCACTGACCAACGTGCTCACCCTGGCAGAAGCCAAGTGCTGTGATGCCACCGAAGATCATCTGAACCCAGGAGAGGAGAGGCATGGCCTTGCCAATGATGGAGTGGCAGGGACGGATGAGCTTTCGAATTTTGCCATTGATACCCTTCTCCCAGTGACCCTTCAGATAGAGCCCCAGGACGACCTGGGCGGCGAGGAGCAGCTGGAGGACGTGCGCGAAAAGACCGTGGACGTGATTCGGAATAAACTCTCGGCCCTTGTGCGCGTGTCCGAGGAAAAAGCCGACGATCGCGAGGAGGGTGCCAAAAGCTTGCGTCGGGACGTGCCATCGATTCTTGGTCATCTGCAGGTGCGGTCAGCAATCCATGCCAAACAACATGTTCATGTTGGACAATAACGTACGCCGAGAACCATGCCGATTGGGAAGATGACGCCGTAGGCGAACATCTGGATGAATATGTGAATCCATAGTACAGTATCCTGCAATCCTGTTAAACCTTGAGATTGCACGATTGTAAGACTTCAACAGCTACACACCAGAGGTTCCTGGGAGACAGTGTCGCCTTCAGGGATGTGGTCAGTGTGATGCTCGTGAGCATGCGCCAAGCCGCCAAGAGCCAAGGCGACAAGGACCGTTGAGGCGGCTCTTGAGCCGCGCGACGGGCTCATTCTGCTTCGCAATCCCATGGCAGCACGTGTGATGTATCTGAATTCTTGCGTCTTTGGTTTCTCTTGGAGGGCAGGCGATTGAAGAGGGTGCACAGTCTCTTCTACTGCGGATGAGCCGGGTGGAGAGTTCGGGAGATCGTCGATTGCAGCAGCGTCGTCGAATTGGATGGCAGGGTATGACGGTTGATCTGGCGTGATGTGCAGAGTCGAGCAACTCCACGTGAGCAGGATTCGAAATCGCAGTCGCGTCGGGATGGGAAAGCAGAGCAAGCGAATGTCTGCCTCAGAGGTCAACTCGACGGCGAACAGTGGAAAGGAGTAGAGGCGAGCCGAGGAAGGGAGGAGGAAAGGGAAAGTACAGTACAGTATATGGAGAAGTGGAGAGCGAATACGTACAGTATTTGCAGTATCCGTACTCCGTACTGGTACATCGGATGGGCAGATGCCGGAGATATGGGGACCACTGGAGTCTAGAAGGGGGTCCGCGCCAGCTAGCGAGCGCCAATAACAGAGGCGACAAATACAAATGCAATTGCAAGTACAAATGCACATCAGTTTGGGTGGACCAGCCAGCGCCGTGAGTTTCAGCTCTCGAGGGAGACTAAGGTCGAGCGATCAGGGGCCCGCCGCACTCAAGGTGCCGTCGACACAGCTTCCTTCCACGGCTTAGCAAATCATTCCGTACCAACGCGAATATATCAGCAGCAGATCCACGATACTCGACTGCCTTATTAAATAGGTACCTGCAACCAACTGTCGCCTTGCAGCCACCGTCTGTCATGTGCCCTCATCGGCCGCGCCCTGATTACTGGTACATTGTACAGAGGGGGTCACACGGCACGGTATAGCGATCTGCTCTCAGGAACCTATGGAATGTCTTGATTGAGCCATAAAGACAGCCTCAATCTGTACCTGCCATACACCTACCTAGTAGATACCAATTATATGTCTCAAGGTTCCAATGCTGTCTCTTGTACTCTGAAAGAAGCGCCCGTACCTTTCAACCATTCTCGGCCCAAGGCACTGAACGACTACCTCCCTAGGTACGCAACGTTTCCAACCTGCATGTGATTTGCTTTCCTTCCTCTTATGGACTATAGCTTGACGCTGATAGTAAGACTACAAGCTGGTGGCATTAGCATACCGGTACTATCCCAATACCTCCATACGCGCGTCTTGATGTCTTCGGCATGTCGATCTCAGCACAGGCCTGGCTGCGCAGATGTTGATCTGGAAGTCTAAGTTTTGCTTGTTCCATCGCTCCACGTCGCATCTTCATCAACGCTTTTGTATCAAGTGAAGCGAGATTACCCGACACTCACTCTCTTTATTGACGGGAAACGAGCAACTCCCTCGCAATTTCAATGTCTCACACGTCCCAAGTGTCCCAATCAACGCCCAAATGCACAGCCAATCGATCAATTGCTTCAGTTTGACTTGGTCTTTTCTTGCTCGCTCTCCAACAGTCCTCTGGCCTTGCCCCACAGCTCCGCTTCCATATCCCGCTCAACCCTTGTGCCACGGCTATTGAGCCATCCAACATCCAGATTGCCCACGGCACCCACACCGTTTGGCTTCAGCGACGCCTTTGCAGGACCGTTGGGATCCTGTCGTTGTGGGTTTGACAGGTTCACAATACCCGCCTCCTCCAGCGCCATGATTTGTCGCTTCATCTTGACGTCGATTGTGTGAAGGGTTGTGAGGAATGAGTCGGTAGAGGAACGGAAGGCCTCCTTTTGAGAAGTGGCATCCAGAGGTGGATCGGCAGATTCTGACGGAGCGTTGGCGGTGCCGGTAGATGATGGGATCGTGAGGGCGTTGAGGGCAGTGGCGGTATGCGCCATGAGCTCCACGGCGCTCTTGTCAATCGCGTTGAGTTGCTGGATGTTCTCCTCGACAGTAAAGGGCGCATGGATTTGTGATTGCTCATCCGTCATGACCGCATCCTGTGAAGCCATCATGCTCGCTTTCGCAGTGTAGTCGTAGAGTGGTGTGCTGAAGCACAATCAACATGCAACGTGGCACGCTCGTCTGATTGTTGAGGCCGATTTTTGGCAACGGCAATGAACAGCTGTCAATGGGAATACCTGTAGTTACTGAGCCCTTTGTATTGATTGATCAAAAAGCTCAAGAGGGAAAGCGAAGAAGTCAAGCCATGCTCATCATGGAGGTAGGTACACGAGTATGAGTACCTACCTAACACTGCAGGTGAGTCCGTGCGTTAGAGCATTGCTATTGAAGCTGTCAATCATGATCGAGACTTGGCCCTGACATTCCGCCTCCATAGATGGTACTTACGAATAAACAAGTACAGCAACCAATCGGCCAAATCAGATATTTACCTACAGTCAAATATCTAGCTTGCATATTTGAGAAGGAAGCTGCATCATGGAACGGATGCATCTTTACCACAGTCGATCGTACACCTGCACGCTTAATCACCGGCTAATCTAACTTTCCCAGCCCGCCAGCGCGACAACTGACGCGACCGGCTCAGCCTATTCAACCTTGAGCGTCACCTTCAACTTATCCATCAGCCTCGCCCTTGAACCTTCTGCCCTACCGTCTCACTATCAACCCCATGCAAAGCATATCAGCCTGATCCGACCCTTGCTCCTCAGGCTTACATTGTTGAGCGGTGGCTTTGGGGCATTTCGCCCCTCTCTCGGCGCTACGTCGCATCTGATTCCTTCGCATTCGACAGAAGGTGTGCAAATCGTGTTGAAGAGAGCGACAGGCGGATTGATGAGCGGATCACCAACTGCACCGATTCATTCGCCATCTCACGACTCCTGAAGCTTGCATTCCACACCCGGGAAACACGTTGCAACTACTTCGCTCCCTGGAGTTTCTTCCATCATGTCTGGACAAACTCCAGCTCCTGGTGCTTCTCACCCGGGCACTTATGCCGGTCAGGCGGCCACGCCTCCCGCTACCGCCCACGCTCCCGCTGGTACGACAGCGCAAACGGGCACGTCTGGTGCCATGTCAAACCAGAATTTGAATCAAATTGTAGGTTTCATTTTGTCGATTGTCACCCGATGTTTGCTTCCCTATCCCCACGCTTGAATGAGCAAAGTGAGTCCATCATGCGATTCCCTTGCTTGCCAAGCGGAGGAGTCATCCATCATGTCCGTCAGACTTGACTGTTGCCGAGATGGCACATATCTCTTACTCTTACACGTGAGAATGGGATGAGAAGCCTAAATGCAGCCATGCACTCATCCTGCCCGTTCAAAGCACCGTTTCTCTAGACTGTCACATTCATGGAAGCAAGATGTCAGGGGGGCCATGCTGCCGAGACCGCATCTTCAGAAGGCCTCTCGCCTCAAGCTGGAAAACAGACCAGGCAGTTTCCCTCCGGTGCGAACCCAGCTTCCCGGGTCAATTAATAATAATCCAGTGGCAGCATTTTGTGCAACGCATCCCCCCCCCCTTTTTCGTATCAGCAGTCATCTCGGTCATTGCTAATACAGTCGCTATCTAGGTTACGGATTACTTACTCAAGAGGGGTTTTAACCGGACAGAGGAAATCTTCCGCCAGGAGTCGAAGCACTTGGGCCCTGATGGAAAGCCTATCCAACAATTGGCCAACCTCGGCCCAAAAAAATACACCAAGGCGTTCAATCTTCTTAAAGACTGGGTTGAGAATAACTTGGATCTCTACAAGGTAGTCTCACCGGAAGATGCGCAAACCCACAACTAACAATGGGTAGTTTGAGCTCAAGAAGCTTCTCTGGCCCACCTTTGTGTACTCCTATCTAGAGCTTGTCACGAATGCCTATGCAGAAGATGCCAAGGTCTTCTTGCGAGACATTGGCCCCAACTTCCAGCCTGTCCACGCAGACGATCTCAAGATCTTTGCAACTGTCACGCTACCACAGCATGTCACAGAGAATGCCACAACTAAGCTGTACAAGGAGAACAAGTACCGAATACCTCTTAACCAACATGCCACCGGTGACCTTTTCAACTTTTTGGAGCGCGAGTCTGAGCAGGGTGGTGCGGTCATTCGCCATCTTCTTGTCGCATACTGCCAAGTTGACTCAACTGCTAGGGGACCAATTACTCCCTTTAGCTTTGAGGCAGTCTACAGAAAGTCCAGAAATACGGAACCGGAGGAAATCGACACCAATGAAGGAGTTCCGGGTGTAAATATTGGGTTGTCCAATAAGGATGTCCTGGATCCAACGGCACCACTCAAGCTCGGCCCATTGCCCATGGACCTCGAGCTTCGAGAAGACATCCGTGCTGAAATCGAGGAGGAGGAACGACGCAACCCGCCACCGCCGGGACGGCCAAGCATGCTGGAGGAGTTTGATCAGAAGATCAAGCGTGAGGACAGCGCTGATGTGCCGAGCAGAGCTGACATTCCGCTACCCCCTTCAAGACCCCGAGATATTATGCTGGAGATGCAGAAAGTGCGCGAAAACCGCGATCGGTTCAAGATTGATGGTCACACGGGCGGCGTCGGTGTCCCTATCAGCGCATGCATGTTTACATTTCACAACACCCTAGGGAGGTAAGTCTTTCCAATGTCTTCGGAAGCTACTCGGGCAGATTCTAACAACTTTAGTGTCGCCTGCATGGACTTCTCCAATGACGGTCAAATGGTGGCTGCTGGTACGACGGAATCCTACATTCGTGTATGGTCCCTAGACGGCAAGGCGCTTCCCACCATGAACGCGCACGAGAAAGACTCCAAGTTCAACAGCCGAAAGCTCATTGGCCATGCCGGTCCTGTATACGATGTGTCCTTCTCGGATGCAGTCTCAGGCCCCCCTCAGAAACTCTTTGGAGACGAAGGAAAATCCAACCCTGCCATGGACACTAGGCCGAAGCTACTGCTCTCTTCGTCCGCCGATGGCCAGGTGCGCCTCTGGTCACTCGAGTCATGGAGCTGCCTCTGTCTCTACAAGTCACACGACGGGCCTGCATTCCGGTCACTCTGGAGTCCTCATGGACACTACTTTATTAGTGGTGGCTACGACAAGGTGGTTCGGCTGTGGATGCAGGACCATGCTTCGCCGCAGCGTCTCATGGTCGGCCACGACACTTCGGTCTCTGCACTGGCATGGCACCCCAACGGTCTGTACGTCTTCTCGGCATCTGACGAGACTGACAAGACGATCCGGATGTGGTCTGTGGTGACCGGCTCCTGCGTGCGGGTCTTCACCGGCCACAGCGACTACATCAGCGCGCTGGAATGTGCTCCCAACGGCAAGATCCTTGCCAGTGCCGACTGCGCCGGCAACATCTTCTTCTGGGATCTCGCCAAGGGCACTCGCATCAAGCGATCGCGTGGCCATGGTAAGGGTGGCATCTGGTCCCTCAGCTTCAGTGTGGAGTCGACCGTCCTGGCGTCTGGTGGTCAGGATGGTACGGTGCGGCTGTGGGATGTTGAACAGCCCGCAGATCCACAAAAGGCGACGCAGCAACAGGCCGGGCTGGAATCCAACGCAGCCGGGGCTGACGGAGCGAGCTCTACTGCTACCACGGGCGAGGCTGCCCGGGTCCCGGCCGGTGCCTCTGGGCCAGCGGGAGGCTCGGGCGGTGCCCACAAGAAGAAGGGCAAGGAAGTGATGATTACGCCAGACCAGATTAGCGCATTCCCGACCAAGAAGACACCGGTCATGAAGGTCAAGTTTACGCGCATGAACCTTGTCATAGTGGGAGGCTGCTACGACCCCGAGCGTTAGGAGCCGGGTAGAGCTGCTGGTCCGGTATATGCGTGGCGCAGAGGCTTCGGAGCGCAGAGGGGGAAAGGATGGAGAACGGGGTGCTATTTAAACGGAGCAAAGGCTTGAAAAGACCGACTTGATAGGCATGGCCCCCGCCTAGAGGGAGAAAGAGGGCATTGGTATGTATGGCGTTGGTGGAACGGCACAAGTAGTAGGGATGACGAGCCGTCGTTTTCGGGTTATCCGGTTGGAAGATATATGAGTAAACCACTACTTTCGAATGTACATGCTCAATGATGCAGAACCAGCGTGTCCCTCCACACGCAGTATGAAAGAACACTGTTTTATCAGAACCGGAGAGAGAGAGAGATGCAGAGACTGTTATTGCTCAATAATCGCCATTGTATTGCGCCACTGTCCAAGGTACCTTAGCCAAGCCCCAGCCTCAGCCGGCTGCGGCACAAGGTACGTACCCTGAGCTCTGACGACGCAGCTTCTCCACACCTCCCTCCCCCCCCAGGCGACAGCTGCCGTCTCGCATCATCGTATCGCACCTCCAACATCGTATCGTCACCCGCTCAGCCAAACGCGCCCAACCGTCCCCGCCGCTGTCCCGCCAATCCTCTCCGCCCGACGACGGAAACACACCAACGCCATGGACGTCGAAGAGTCGCCGTGGGCCGACTCCAACCAGGCCTCGCAGGAGGCCTCGCAGAAGAGCTCGCAGCAGGAGCCGCCGTCGGCCGCCTCCCAGTCATCCGAAGCGCCAGCAGCAACGACGTCGTCGGCTCCGCGCCCTTCCCGTGCCCCCCGGCGCCTCGTGGCCCAGCCGACGCGCCTCGAAGCCGTCGAGGACCCGCTTGGCCCGCTGGGGGGACCGCTGGACGACAGTGCGCCCGCTCAGGATGCGCCGCCGGCCCCTCCGCAAAAGGAGCAGATGGTGATCCGGACCACGATGCCCCAGGCCCAGCAGGCCCGGCGGCCCGCCGATCCTCACCACATTGACGACGAGGATCGCGAGGCCGACGGCCAGAAGGGTCCGCGGCCGCCTCCTCCCGTCGAGGCTGCGCAGCCCAGCAGCGTCAGGAGCGGCACCCAGCCCAGCGTCAGCATCGAGCAGGCTGCCAAGCCCTCCTTCTACATCACCGTGGGGGATCCGCACAAGGTTGGAGATTTGACTAGCTCCCATATCGTCTACTCAGTCCGGACCAAGGCAAGTAACCCCCCCTCCTTCCGGCGACGATTGCATTCGGCCGTTACCGTCGGCTAATACGGAGCACCAGACCACCTCCAAGGGGTACAAGCAGCCCGAGTTCGAGGTCAAGCGTCGCTACCGCGACTTCCTCTGGCTCTACAACACTCTACATGGCAACAACCCTGGCATTGTCGTGCCCCCTCCCCCTGATAAGCAGGCAGTCGGCCGATTCGACACCAACTTTGTGGAGGCCCGCCGGGCTGCCCTAGAGAAGATGCTCAACAAGACTGCGCTCCACCCGACTCTGCAGCACGACTCTGATCTGAAGCTCTTCCTAGAGAGCGAGGCGTTCAACGTCGATGTCAAGCACAAGGAGCGGAGGGAGCCCATTCCTAGTGAGAGCAAGGGTGTGCTGGGGTCGCTAGGAATTAACGTCGGTGGAGGAAGCAAGTTTGTGGAGCAGGACGACTGGTTCCACGACCGCAAGGTCTACCTCGATGCCCTGGAGAACCAGCTCAAGGGCCTGCTCAAGGCCATGGAGTCCATGGTTGGCCAGCGCAAGATGATGGCTGAGGCTGCCGGCGACTTCTCTGCCTCTCTGCACGCCTTGTCCACGGTCGAGCTATCCCCTTCGTTGTCCGGTCCCCTCGATGCCTTATCCGAGCTTCAACTCACCATTCGTGATGTGTACGATCGCCAGGCTCAGCAAGACGTGCTGACCTTTGGCATCATCATCGAAGAGTACATCCGGCTGATTGGATCCGTCAAGCAAGCCTTTACGCAACGCCAAAAGGCATTCTACTCATGGCATTCTGCCGAATCTGAACTCCAGAAGAAAAAGGCCACCCAGGACAAGCTGCTCCGACAGGGGAAGAGCCAGCAGGACCGGCTAAACCAGATGAGCGCCGAGGTTGGCGAATCCGAACGCAAGGTGCATCAGGCTAGACTCCTGTTCGAAGACATGGGCCGTTTGATGAGGAGCGAGCTGGATCGGTTTGAGCGAGAAAAGGTGGAGGACTTCAAGAGCGGCGTGGAGACGTTTTTGGAGAGTGCCGTTGAGGCACAGAAGGAGGTACGTGATGAAGACAATGCCGTCCTTGGATGCGTCACAGCCATACTGACAAGTTGCAACAGCTCATTGAAAAGTGGGAGACGTTCCTGATGCAGCTGGATGCCGAGGATGACGAGTCAGTCTTTTACCGCCCACCCGTTCAGCAGCAGGCGAAGTCTGCTGGAGACACCGCGATTGACCGCGCCAGGGCGCGCATGGATGACTCGGACTAAAAAACCCATTTCCAAACAAGTTGTACTGAGAATTGGTGCCGCCAGGGCTGGCAAGGACGGACTGGGAAAGTTAGAGCAGTCATGAGAGGGAGAGAGCCTCAATGAAGATTATTGATGTGTCAAGTCCGGAGACGCGTAGTTTTTGTTTTTACATCATACAAAGCCCCGAGGCTTCTATAACACTGTTGTACATATTGAAACACTCCACCTGTCCACGCTCTGAGTCGTACCCATCCAGCATTGCCCATCGTGGACTGTCCTGTCTGACAAGGTCGTATTGCTAATCGCTTTTTCCGTTCCCACCACTCATGCCCACTCCAGGTTTACTTTCTCTTCTTGGCCTGCTTCTTGGGTCCCGAGTCCTTCATCGTGGAGGCGTCCTGGGCCGGCGCATATCCAGTAATGAGGTCGGCGTAGCCCTGATCCTGGTCGGCACCAGCATCGGCGTCGGCGTCGGCACCAGCATCCTCCTGAACAGCGTCTGAAGCATCGTAGGCGCGGCCGAAGCGCTCTCGGAAGGCAGCGAGCCTTCCAGCCTCGTCGAGCTCGACGTTCTTGAGCGAGGTCTCGCTGGGCTGCCACAGGAGGGTGTTGCGGGTGTCCTTTGTGGCGCGGTAGATGGGCAGAGGGGACGTGGTGCGCATGGTGTAGCTGGAGCCGTCGGAGAGGGTGACGAGCTGGGTGAAGGTGTAGGGGCGGCGGGGGCGGTGGATGAAGGTGGCGCAGCGGACCTGGGCGTGGGAGAAGGGTGACGAGGCTGCGCGGGCGGCGGCCGAGATGGAGGATGAGGATGAGGATGAGGCCGTCGAGGAGCCGAGGAGGAGAGAGGTGCGGGTGGGCGTCAGCGCCATGGGCATGGCAGGGAACTTGCCCATTGTGAGGATCCGAGAAGGAAGAGAACAGCCGGCCGGGCAGAAGAGAGGTTTCTCGTGATCGGAGTCGTGAGAGGAGAGGGTGGAGTGGGAGACCGAGGCCGGCGTGGATGAATTCGGGGAGCGTTTCGTAAGGCGGGTTTGGCAATGTTGGATGTTGGAGCAGGTTAAAATTTGGGGCGTGCGCGGATGCACCATCGCCGACAAGCGCCAACGCGCCAACGCTTTTGGGGGGGGGGGGGGGGGATTATCCCTATCGATAAGGGAATTCCACCGTTTGGGCTGGGAGAGCCAGCTTTTGCAGTGGGCGGAACGAGTAACGTCACGGCCATACACATTTTCATTCCCACGCAAAAGCTCGTCGATTTCCCCCGGAATCAGGCTCCCTGCGCCTGAATCGATTTCCCCAAAGGGTCTGCATCCGTCGCATTTGCAACCCGACCCGGGTCATGGTGCGCGCGGAGCGATGAACGGATCCCGGGCACTGCGTGGTGGACGTGGACTTGGACTCGGGCCCTTGTTGCAGGAACAGGGGACCGTCATGTTTGAGGTCCAGAGGAGGGCATTGAGTGGTGTTCTGCAGGCGAGGGGAGGCCTTCAGAGCCCAGCAATGTTGGGGGCAGGATTGTGGACGTGCGAGAAGTGCCCGCGCCAGGCGGGGATTGCTTCTCCTGTGTCGCTACGGCCACACGGCGCTACTACCGCTACTGCTGCTACTGCTGCTACACTACGGGGACAATATCGTGAGCATGCCCTGCCTTGGATTTCGAGTGTTTCGACGCCCATGACCAAATGTTGATTCCTCACTAGAACCTCTCGCCCGCTTCATTCACACCTCAGCGCCACCTCGCCGCTCATGGCACACCTCCCCGGCGACGCCCCCGACCGCCCACCCCACGACGACAGCCTCTCTCCCGGAGCAGCTCCGGGCCGTGATGCGCCTGCTGCCGCACTCGGTCGTGGTGTGCACGGCGCGGGGCGGCGAGGCCGGGGCGGCGCCGCGGGCCATGACCATGTCGTCGTTTACGTCGCTGACGCTGACGCCGACGCCGCTCGTCACGTTCAACATTGCGACGCCGAGCCGCACGCTCGACGCCATCGCGGGCAGCGGGCGGTTCGCCGTCCACGTGCTGGCGGGGGACCCGGCGGGCGCGGCGGTGGCGGCGCACTTTGCGCGAGGCAATGTCGGGGATGATGCGCTGGATGGGCTGGAGGAGCTGGGCGTCGTCGTGAGCAGCAGCAGCAGCAGCAGCAGCAGCAGCAGCAGCAGCATGGGAGACGGAGGAGATGTGCCGGTGCTGCGCGGAGACGGGGTGTTGTTTGCGCTGCGGTGCCGGGTGCTGGCGGATGCGGCCGAGGGCGGGCTGGTGAGGGTGCGGGATCATGTCATTGTGGTTGGCGAGGTGAGCGAGGTGGAGTTTGGCCGCGACAAGGGCGAGTTTGGGCTGTCGTATGCGGATAGAAGATATCGCCAGGTCGGAGGGGTCTTGTCCCAGGATGGCAAGTAAGGGGACGGCATGTTTCCTCTGTAGATGGCATGTGTCATAGACTGTACATACTGTTGTAGATGAGGGGCTCTGGTAAGCGTGAAAACGGCCTGCTTTGATGCGGCTCGTGTTGGTCATGGCCGGCGAATGATGACTGCCCAAGGTACTTTGCTTATTCTTGCTCTTCTTCCATTCCCTTCTGGACAAGGATTGGACGGCATACCTTGTTTGCCTTGCCCATACTACAGCATCCAACCACTTGGCCATTCTGCCATTTTCCCATTCATCATTCATGCCATTCATGCCGTTGTATGCGGAAGCAACGAGAAGGCTCACCAAGGCCAGCTACGGGGCTCCCACCATCTCACCTACAGCGACCAGCTCAGCTCCATTCAGCCTCGCCACATGGCGGAGTCTCATCCAGCTGCTAACTAATTCAGATAGCTGCCTCCTATGGTGCCAGGTATCTTGCCTACCTTGGGTACCTACCGACCTACCTACCTACCTAGGTATGTACTTGCTCTGGGTAAGCCGCAGCCCAATCCAATCACGGCTCGGTCTCTTCAGATCTAGCAACATAGACTGCAGTCGAAGGTTCCAGGCTGGGGGAATGGGTGGACGGGGACGCGCTCGATGGTGCTAGAAGCACCAGAGGCAGCGGGGAATGCAGGTGGGGGGTACGTACCTTTCGGGGTCGGTGGGATTTGGGATTTGGGATTTGGGAGCCTTGGAGGACCCTGCGGCGCCACAGCATTGTGTGACTGCAGGAAGCAGGTACGTACTGCGTACTCCGTACACGCTGTAGACGCTCGGCTGCTTCCCTAGCAATCTCCAGAGCGGAGAGAATCAACATTCTACATAGATGGCAATTTCTGCGGTACAGATCGCCTGACAAACTCAATCTGGTACATGGACAGTTGAGTCAATAATCGCCGTCGCTGTGGTACGGGCCAAACCCAAACGATTCATGGTGTTTGCCGCGAGACGCAGGTACTTTCAAAAAAAAAAAAAGTACATAGTCTACCTACCTCATGTACAGTAAGTACTCCCAAAAGTCGAAGGCTCTAGCATCAAAGACGCACCAGCGGGCCAATCAGGACCAGCCCCGAGAGCGGTTGCCAGGCGGCTGCATGGCGGGTGGTTCGCTACTGCCGCCGTCGCTGGTTGCCTGGCACCTGCCGGCCAGGCGGCGGCGGCTGGATGCTGGCGGACCGCTGAGGTGGCGGGCACCTGGCGGGCACCTGGCAGAAGGTGCTGGGCCATGGCCGTAGAATCCCATGGAAGCCTCACTCTCCAGGGGAGGGGCCGCCGCCTTTTTTTCTACTTGACCTCGGGCTCACCCAGCTTCGACTCTTTTTTCCTCCTCTCATCCCCATTCTCCATCTTCTTCCTCACTTCCGGGAAATCCATCTCGTCTTTTTTCCCTTCCCTCTAATAGTCCAATTCCTTCCACTCAAGGTACGTTGCTCCAGTGCGGTGCGCCCGCTTCCTTATCACTATCGCCTCCACCCGCCGCCCGCTTCATGCCCGCCGACCCCTCCCTGCGAGGCCAAAGCATCAGATCTTCCCACGAGCCTCAGTTTCAAGATCTGGGGGTCGGTCGTTGCAGTCGCTGGCTTTCCACCTTCCAGCTCCGTCTTTCTCAATCTCTTTGAGTCTTGAGAAAGCTCGTGCCCACTCCTACACTCTTGCATCTTCTAGCTGATTCCAGAAGATTCCCCGTCTTGTACCCCAACTTCAACCCCTCCAAAACTACAAAATTCGGCTCAGGCCCTGCCACATCAATCAGATTCCTCTTGCTAACATCACCTGCCCACAGAGTCACGATCCCTTTGATACCCGCCACCATGTCGGAGACTTTCGAGTTCCAGGCTGAGATCTCTCAGCTTCTCTCCCTCATCATCAACACCGTATACTCCAACAAGGAGATTTTCCTCCGAGAGCTCGTCTCCAACGCTTCCGATGCTCTCGACAAGATCCGATACAAGGCCCTCTCGGACCCTAGCCAGCTTGACTCTGGCAAGGACCTCCGTATCGACATCATCCCCAACAAGGAGAACAAGACCCTGACCATCCGGGATACCGGTATTGGTATGACCAAGGCTGTAAGTCAAACTTACCTGGAAGCATTTATACCCATCAGTTTACTAACATGGCTCACAGGACCTCGTCAACAACCTTGGTACAATTGCCCGATCCGGCACCAAGCAGTTCATGGAGGCCCTGACTGCTGGCGCTGATGTTTCCATGATTGGCCAGTTTGGTGTTGGTTTCTACTCTGCCTACCTCGTCGCCGACCAGGTCCGCGTCATCTCCAAGCACAACGATGACGACCAGTACGTCTGGGAGTCTAGCGCCGGTGGCACCTTCAACATCGTCGCCGATACCGAGGGCGAGCAGCTCGGCCGCGGTACCGCCATCATCCTCCACCTCAAGGATGAGCAGATGGACTACCTGAACGAGAGCAAGATCAAGGAGGTCATCAAGAAGCACTCCGAGTTCATCTCTTACCCCATCTACCTCCACGTCCAGAAGGAGACCGAGAAGGAGGTCCCCGATGAGGAGGCTGATGTTGAGGAGGTCACTGAGGAGGGTGACGACAAGAAGCCCAAGATTGAGGAGGTTGACGACGAGGAGGAGGGCAAGGAGAAGAAGCCCAAGACCAAGAAGGTCAAGGAGACCAAGATCGAGGAGGAGGAGCTCAACAAGCAGAAGCCCATCTGGACTCGCAACCCCCAGGACATCAGCCAGGAGGAGTACGCCTCCTTCTACAAGTCCCTCTCCAACGACTGGGAGGACCACCTCGCTGTCAAGCACTTCTCCGTCGAGGGTCAGCTCGAGTTCCGTGCCATTCTCTTCGTCCCCAAGCGCGCTCCCTTCGACCTGTTCGAGACCAAGAAGACCAAGAACAACATCAAGCTCTACGTCCGCCGCGTCTTCATCACCGACGATGCTACCGACCTCATCCCCGAGTGGCTCAGCTTCGTCAAGGGTGTGGTCGACTCCGAGGATCTTCCCCTCAACCTGTCTCGTGAGACCCTCCAGCAGAACAAGATCATGAAGGTCATCAAGAAGAACATCGTCAAGAAGTCTCTTGAGGTCTTCACTGAGATTGCTGAGGACAAGGAGCAGTTCGACAAGTTCTACTCTGCCTTCTCCAAGAACCTCAAGCTTGGTATCCACGAGGACTCCCAGAACCGCCAGACCCTGGCCAAGCTCCTCCGCTTCAACTCCACCAAGTCTGGTGATGAGATGACCTCTCTCTCCGACTACGTCACTCGCATGCCCGAGCACCAGAACAACATGTACTACATCACTGGTGAGTCGATCAAGGCCGTCTCCAAGTCGCCCTTCCTCGACGCTCTCAAGGAGAAGGGCTTCGAGGTTCTCTTCCTCGTCGACCCCATTGACGAGTACGCCATGACTCAGCTCAAGGAGTTTGAGGGCAAGAAGCTCGTCGACATCACCAAGGACTTCGAGCTCGAGGAGACCGAGGAGGAGAAGAAGGCCCGCGAGACCGAGGAGAAGGAGTTTGAGGGTCTCGCCAAGGCTCTCAAGAACGTTCTCGGCGAGAAGGTTGAGAAGGTCGTTGTCAGCCACAAGCTCGGCCTTTCCCCCTGCGCCATCCGTACCGGCCAGTTCGGTTGGTCCGCCAACATGGAGCGTATCATGAAGGCTCAGGCCCTCCGTGACACCTCCATGAGCAGCTACATGTCCTCCAAGAAGACGTTCGAGATCTCCCCCAAGTCTCCCATTGTCCAGGAGCTCAAGAAGAAGGTCGAGACCGACGGCGAGAACGACCGCACCGTCAAGTCCATTGTCCAGCTTCTCTTCGAGACCTCGCTGCTTGTCTCTGGCTTCACCATTGATGAGCCTGCTGGTTTCGCCGAGCGCATCCACAAGCTTGTTCAGCTCGGCCTGAACATTGAGGAGGATGACTCTGCCCCCACTGAGGCTGCTGCCGCCCCCGAGGCCACCGCTGGTGCCGCCGGCGACAGCGCCATGGAGGAGGTTGACTAAACGACTAGACACATGACCAACGGGATACCACAAAAAGTCTATGGAGTTGACGGGTTTTCGGTTTTTAAAGAGCACAATTGGACTGACTCTTTCTGGTTTTTATTTGCACAGAGCTGCTCATGTTGAAATGCGCACTCGCTTTTCCCCATAATTCCCCGGCCCTTGCCATGACAGAGGCGGGGTGTACTCTAGCTAGCTCTATGATCACGAGACAGACGAGGTAGATGCGAGAAATGGAAATGTTATAGAAGAATGTGTGATCCTATGTGACCTTGGCCCCAGATTACACTGAATTGCTTGTCTGCACTTGTCCACTGGGCACGCTGCCCCAACCATCTCTGCGACTGCGGTAAGAATACAGTCCGTATTTTGCCACACCCACCCACCTTGTATATATAATCGTTGAGCTACATCATGACAAGACCCATGAACAGCTGGTTCTGCCTCACAACGCAGTGTAGGTTTCGCAGCCACCTGCGAGCACTTCTGACATGACCAAATCCATATGACATGATATGTACCTTGGATTTGACGGTCTCTGATTAGATGTAGCCCCTTGTCGTAACCGGTCTTGTAGTCTTGACGCAGCCAAAGAGAAGAGTCCATCTGAGTTCTGACTCGTAACCACGAGACTTTTCCACCTACCCGCACAGCAGGCACAAGCATCATCTCGAAAATGTGACGTTGTAGCTACTTGTAGAGGATCGCATATTCATTTCCTTTACATCAAGGGAATTTCCTACTAGTACTTTTTCGAAACACATGTTTGATTAAATCATTGTTCAAGGGTATATTTCTAAGTGGTTGGCTGCCAGAGTCAATGCCAAAGTCTCCTCCATCCATTCGGCCGTATAGGTATCGGTGTCAAAGGCAAATCTGATGGCCGCAAGACGAGATGAAGAGTAATGTACAACGGGACGAGATTAGGGTGTCCAGTCAGAGAAGAAGAAAATCCAAAACAAGGGCTGGCAATGTTTCCATGCGGCTACTGATGATGATTCCAAGTGTTGGAAAAGGATCAAGGGGGGGGGGGGGGGGTGGNNGGGGGGGTGGGGGGGGGGAGGGGGGGGGGGGGGGGGGGGGGGGGGGGGGGGGGGGGGTTGGAGGAGGGTATGTGCATCAGATCTTCCGTATCCTACTTTTGTTTTGTATTTGTACAGCTTTGAACCACCCGGTGGTGGTGGTGGTGGTGGTATCTTGTCTAGATGAGAACGTAGAGAGCGCAGATCTGGTTCAAGTTAGCGGGTGGTGTTTTTTGCATCAGAAGGTTTGGAGGGGGGTTTGGTTGGTTGGACGTACCATGCTAAGGCCGAGGATCATGGAGCACCAGAAGCAGACGTTGTTGAGGGTCTGGCGGCCGCGGACCCAGCGGGTGCGCTGGAGCATGACGATGGGGAGCTGGAGCATCTGGGCGACGAAGCCGTAGCCGCGCAGCTTCTTTGTGATGCAGGCCATGACAATCTCGTGGCCGATGGCGGAGATGAGAAAGGTGAGGACGGTGGCGAAGCTGCGGCCGAAGCGGGGGCGGGAGGCGCTGTAGACGTGGCGGCGGAGGAAGCTGTAGACGGGGACGTTCCACTCGCGCGAGAACTCCATCCAGTCGGTCGAGTTCCACCAGTCGGCGTAGAAGTGGCGGTCGGCGAAGCGGGTGATTTCGGCAAAGGCGCCGAGGACGTACTCGAAGATGACGAGGAAGACGAGGAGGAAGGTGAGCATAAAGGGGAAGAGGAGCCAGGAGATGGTCTCGGCGAGAACGAGGCACGACTCGGAGGCGGCGCCGGCGGCGGCGTCGAGGCGGGCCGAGGCGTCGACGAGGACGGGCAGGATGAACTCCTCGGAGACGACGGTGAGGAGGAAGATGCAGCCAAACGTGGCGATGATCTTGGACACGAGCGACGTCCAGTTGATGGCGGCGGTGCGCGGGTACTCAATCTCGTAGCACAGCGTCGGGCAGAACAGGTAGTCGACGTAGTTGGCCCACGTCAGGTTGCGCGGGTACGTCACGTTGCCCATCGGGCTCGTGAGCTCCCGCGCGAGGTCCTCGCGGATATAATCGACCTCGTCGGCGCTCTGGTTACTGACGTGGCTGCCGCTCTCGGAGCCGTCGTCGCCGTCCGCCGTCGTCGCCGCCTCAGCAGCAGCTTCGGGTTTGAGGGTGTCGGCGGCCGCCGGGTTCATCTTGGTCTTCTTGTTGTGTCGGCGGCGGGCACGCTTCGCCTTGGCGCTGTTGCCGGTGGCGACTGTGCTCAGGCTCACGGCCTCGGCGCTGACGGTCGGGTAGAGGTAGGCGGGTCGGCGGTCGGGGTCGCCCGAGGGGTTGTCGAGGGCGCGGAGGCGCTTCTCCGTCTCGGAGAGGTGGCCGTTGTAGAAGGCGTACGAGTGCATCTTCATGAGCAGGACCATGGTGTGCAGCAGCAAAAAGACCTGGGCGGTCCAGGTCCACTCGAAGAAGAAGGGCACGGTGATCCAGAGGGCGAGCCAGCCGATCTGGAAGAGGCTCTGGAGGGCGATGCCGCCGCGGTGCCAGGTGAAGAAGCCGTCGGAAGGGGCGGCGCGGGCGAGGCGGTGCAGAGGCAGGCTGATGGAGGTGGAGGCGACCATGAGGAAGTCGGCGACGGCGAGATGCCACAGCTTGACGGTGAAGAGGCTCCAGATCTGCCAGCGCAGGGGGAAGCCGGCGTCGCGCATGTTGCGCAGCATCGAGGTGATGCCCATGATGGCCAGGCCGATCCAGAAGAGGTTGAAGAAGCCGTGGAAGTCGCGGTAGTCGCTCTCGGGGTCAAAGTGGCTCACGCGCGAGGCGTACTCGATGGTCGGGAAGAGGCGCCGGCGCTGCTCGAGGCGGGCCTGCTTGCGCGCCGTCGACAGCGACTTGACCGACGGGGGCGCATTCTCGGGTATGGGCGTCGAGTTTCCGCTGCTGAGGAAGAGGATGGATGGTCAGTACAAGTCCAGCAAAGGGGAGGCTGGGGTGGGAGAGGAACATGCCTCGCCATGCCACTCGAGGCCCGGTCCAGCCGAGGCAGCGAGAGTGAGCCGTCGCCGGCGTCACTTGTTTGAGATGTGCGCAGCACCTGGGCTATTTGTGCGTTGAGAGGGCGCGGGCGGATGATGTCACCATGGCCAATGGCCACAGCATCGACCGAAGAGCTCATGAGGGGGGGGAGCAGGCGTATCGCAAGTACAGTAGAGTGTTGGGGGAGGGTCTTGGCGATGTCGTTGCTAAGGAGAGGCCAAGTTGGAAAAGGGTAGACAATCTCCCGTGGCCTGAAGAACAGAGAGGGCCAAGAGGGAGTGATAAAGGAAAGGATGCACGGCTTCAAGCCTGAGCTAAGCCGACAAGGCAGTCATCCACGCACGTTAGCTTCCTTCTTCTCCAGAGCAGAGTCTGGCCGATGGGATCGAGGGGGGAGAGAGCGAGAATTGGATTTGGTTAACAGGAGAATGACGGATGGCTCAGTTACTGTACCTTACTGTAGCCACTGAGAGCCGTGGCCCCCCTGGTGGGGATGACGTAAGAATTGTGGCAGGTGGTCCCTCCGCCACGTGTGCATGCGCCACACACATTGGGCTCAGCCACTTGCCGCTTCACCTGCAGTGTACAATTCCAGCGGCCGGCAGTCCCCGTCACGACTGATTGGATTGCCCCCCTACTTCGTAACTTACAGATTAGACGATTGGCCTCTGGCTGGACTGCCGGATCCTGGGACACGTGCCGTTGCGGCAATCAAGTCATTGTCTGGTTTTGGTTTTGGTTTTGGTTTTGGTTCTGAAGCCGATTCCCTGTTTCCTGGCGGACAACGGACAACGTGTGTCTCTGGTCACCTGGATCTTGTCTTGTCTCTCCTCGCCTTGAGCGCTCGCCTCTTGATATGCGGGTGGGTAGGGTTACTTGGTTGTTGTGGCTGGCATTCCCGCCTATCAGGTACCCGATACCGATCCAGATCCACAAGGCTGGCTTGACCTTGACCTTGACCTTGAGCCTCAGACGCGATGGAGGCCACTGGCATCAGGGCGAACATCCCGAGCAGGGGACTTGAGCTCTTCTGGAAAGAGTCTTGTCAGCGCTCTGTCCGGGCCATAGCGGGCAGCTCGCGCGGTGCAGGCATCCATCCATCGAAGGCGGACAATGGGACTTCCTGATTCGGTGCTGGTTGATGACAGCACTGTCTGAGGGTGATGGTGATGGTGATGGCGCTACTCGGGCTGTATACGGTGAGACTTGTGATGCCCGCTGCAATCCCGCTTTTCTTCTCCCTCATTCGCCTCCTTCACGCCTTGATCTGCGCGTTACTCGTCCACACTGCATTCGTGTACCGAGTACTCCGTACAGCATGCACATGTATAACGTAGCTGTGTACTGTAGATATTCACGCACCCGTGCTAGCGCGCAGCATCATCAAGCCCGTCTACACAAAGGTGTCTCGGAGCTACACCGCCCATTCGACGCCTCGGCTCCCCCTCGTCATCCTCATCCTTCGTCGTGCTCAAGGACTATGCATTAGCAGCTGCGTTGCCAGGTGACACAGCACACACAGCTGTGCTCCGTACCTATGTAGCCGCTTCCCTCGCTGTTGGTCTCAGCAGCTCCCCGGGCAGGATTCAACTCTCGTCTGCTCCCACCTATCAGCTGATGCTTCATGTCCGTTGGCATGTAACTTGGGTAGTATCAGAGAACGGCGGAGGAAGCAAGAGAACGAAGACGCACCCATAATGGCAAGTAACTGCTCTGACTAAGGGGAACAAGACGAATAGGTCCTGCAGCTCCCAGATGCAAGACACCTCCTCCCCACTCTAGAGCCCCCCTGCTAAAGCCCGCTGTGCAACAGCTTGCGCCGCGAGTCGCATCATTTACGCCACTCCAGAACAGACGAGACTGGCTTCAGACCATCGGCGCCTCTGCCGTAGCGGAACTGGCGTCGAGGCGTAAGCTCTCGCAGCCACCGATCTTGAGTAAGATGTGTGCATAGATGTATACATCAACGTCTGTCATAGTGGCTTCGTACGAAAGCTATGGCGAGTACTGTGTGGTTGTTAAAACATCTGTAATCTGTATTCGTTTCCTCCCTAGTCCAAAATTAGCATAGTCACGGTGTACTTCCCGGAATACTCTGCATGGCAAAAGGGTTCAGAATGGATTATCTCAAAATGGGCGATGAAACAAGTTGATTCGTGTCGACCGCTTCCAGTCTTCTTCTCGGAAGCCTGGAAACTCGTGTCCCGAGATCGTGGCTTTCGCCCGATCCAGGTTCTGCAATCTCGAGTCTATCTGTGCCACCACTCTTTGGTGGTTAAACCGCCAGGTGCCTTTCGTAAGTGAGTGTATGTATGTATATGGTATACCCTTCAACGCCTTCTTCAAAGAAGAAAAGAATAAACAAGGCCAAATAATGCCAATCAATCGTAAATCGACGACTACCCATCTGCAGATGCATGCTCATGTGTGTGCTACCGGTGTAGTCAATAGGTCCACAAAAGACAGCCTAGGTAAAGCGTCTTCTGTAAACTGCTTGATCTCACGATATCTCGCACATGAGCAATGCTTGCCCAACCCAATGTCACCCAATTGCGATAAATTCAGAGACGACCCGATTGTCCCGGCCCAACGAAAACAAAAATAGAGGAAAAGCCAACTTATCCTTGTATCATGCCATCCATATCCGCGGGTGTCGCTATGCAACCCGATCATATTCATATTTCGTTAAAACACATCTCGTTTCATCAATGTATGGAAACCAGAAAAAAGAAGAAGCAAAAGACCAGACAGAAAAGAGGAAAGATGCGGATCCCCAGGCCGCTATGCGAAGCCAAAGATGGGAACCCTTGTGTGAAGTACACGCGTGCAGGACGCCATGGGAGTGTGGCCTGAAGGCAACATGAGAGTGCCAAGTCGCGGTGCATGACGCACTGTCAGTACACATGCTCGGGGTACGTCGCAGTGGGATATTGGCTGAAAGAGACATCCCCATAGTCGTACGCCTTGGAAGTCTTGATCTTGCCATACTGGACACCGCTGCTGGAGCGCGAATAGCCGCCATCACGCGTGGGCATAGGCGGCCGCTCCATGACACGGGCTCCGCTCGCGTGGGGAGGGTAGTAGCCGGCCGGCTCTGCAGCCATCTCGGGCATGTGCCGCGAGTAAGAGTTGTGGAGCAGCGTTCGGCCTCCAGAATCCACGCGATACTGCTTGACATTGGCGGTCCGTGAAGGAGACCGGTGCTTCTTGCTGCGGTGCTTGCGATCACGGCGACGCTCATACTCCTCTTCCGAATCCGTCTCCTCTTCAATCTGGGGCTGCAGTCTGGAGCGGCCGCGACCCCGAAGTTCTTGCGGATCGGGATACGCGCCACTGTAGGTCTGTGCTCGACTCAGAGGAGTTGGGCGTGAGTAGACGGAAGTATCTACCGGCATGCTATTCGTTCGGGGCAGCTCGCGATGGGGGGGGGAACCGGCCATGGAAGCCGACTTCTGGAAGGCAGGCACGTGATGTGCGATAGGCGTAGCGTCCGCAGTGATGGGGTCCTCGAGAACCTCTCGAGATGGCTTTTTGAAAGTCTTTTCGCCAGAAGATCCACGGCGAGGCTTGGCCGATGAGCGGCGTGCATCGTCGTCGTCGGGAACCTGGAAGGGTGACGCCTGCCCAGGAGCAGGAGGGGGGGTAGGAGCGGCGGGAGGCTGGGCGTAGTGCCGAGGGTGGTATGCGGTCGATTGCGATTTGGCGCGCGAAGCATTGATGTAGGAGGCGGCATTTCGAATGTTGGCGTTGTAGCGGTCTTCGGGGTCTTCGCCATGGGCTGATCGATCTCGCTTCTCCTCATGTCTCTTGCTCGACTTCTTCTTCTCCAGCTTGGCCAGGGTGATTTCGTCGTCCTCGATATAAGGCTTCGTGTGCTTTTTCTTGTCCTCCGTTTCGCGCTTGCGATCCTTCTCGCGCTTCTTATCTCGCTGCTCCTTTTCAGCACGGCGTGCTTCTTTGGCCTCCTTTTCCATCCGTCGAAGCTCCTTCTCTTCCGCACGTCGCATGTCATCCTTCTTCCGGCGTTCGCGCTCTCTTTCGCGTTCACGCTCTCGTTCCCGTTCCCGTTCCCGTTCCCGTTCTCGCTCACGTTCACGTTCGCGTTCGCGTTCGCGTTCCCGCTCTCGCTCAGAGTCCCGTTTTGATGGCTTGTCGTAAGAAGCTTCCTTTCTTACAGTTCTGATTTCAGCCTCAAAGACCCGACCGTCATGGTCTTCCCAAGATCGTGAATAAGCAGCGTATTTAGGACTGGCGGACGCTCCGGAAGATGTGGATTTGTACGATGAGGGCCGGGGATCGGTAGTTCGGATATCGTACTTGTACGATGTTGGTGTAGCCCGGGGCGCCGAGGTGTTGGCCTTGGCCTGCATCTGCCTACGCAACTCGGCAAGCCTGACCTGGTCATCGTAGCGTTGGCGTTGGCTGTCGTCGCTCAGCAGCTCGTAGGCCTGTTGCACCTTTTGGAACTCGACCTGTTTCAGGGCCTTTAACTGTGGATCTTGGACCTTGTCCGGGTGGCATTTGAGGACAAGTTTGCGATGAGCAGAGCGAATCTCCGATATTTGGGCATCCTTGGTGACGCCCAGGGCCTTGTACGGATCGGGAGGCAGCGAAGACATGGTGTTGATGAGTAGGCTCAGGCAACGGCAGCTCGAAGACGAGTGATGCCGTTAAATGCTCGATGCGTCTAAAGCGTAAGGCTAAATGTGCATCGAGTCAAAAGGTGTAGTCGGGGCGAGGCAAGGCTTCTGTGAACGCTTTGCGACGATGCAGCGGAGGCGGCGGGTGTTGTTGCCCGGCGAGTTGGTGGAGTTGTTTATAGGTGTAGTTTTGGGTGCAACAAGTATCTACCTTGGCAGGTAGGTCTGTGTTTGTAGGTACCTGATGAATGGTCTGGGCGTCTAGCCTCGGAGGGGGGCGATGCGGTGAGGTGACTTGATATGCAAGGCGAGCGGGTGACTCTGTCTATGTATCGGGATCCAAGCTCGTGAAAGGGAGCGTGGAAGATCGTGGGTCGACGGCTGCGGCAGCGGCGTAAGGAGCGTCTGGTGTAGCAGGGGAAACCCAGGAAGACGGGGTGTTGGGCGATGAGCGAGGGACGCGGGTGCTAGGAATGTAGAGTTGGCGACTTGTTGTGTGCTTGCTGGAGGGATTGTTCGACTGCAGAGGCGGGTCGGGGGGGAGACAGTCGAACAAGGAGTGTGTAGGTGAGGATGAGGATGAGGGTGAGGATGAGGATGAGGGTGAGAGTGAGAAGGGGTGGGATGTAGTCTCTAGACAAGAACTTGACGGGGTTTCTTGTCTAGAAACTAGAATAGGCCGACCCGAGGATTTGGAGGGGAGCCCCGGAACTTGAGGAGCGAGGGAGGGAGAGGAGCAGCCTCTGAGGATGAGGTCACGGGCGAGACTGGGGAGTCTGCGAGGGCTGCGGTAGCTGATTCGCCGCTGCTGGGGGAGAGAACCTGAGAGGGCCAGAGAGGGTCTGAGAGGAGGGCCTGGGAGGGCCTGGGAGAGGGACTAGAGTCGGCGGCGATCAGACACCAGACCAGACGATTGGAGGCGGTCGACAAGTGGGCGAGCAGGGTCTGTGGTGGTTCTCGGTGGATGGGCCGACGCAGGAATAGTACGCAATGTGCGTCGTCGACTGGACAGCGGGCGGGGAGGAGTGGAGGAGAAGAGGAGTGGAGGAGTGAGTGGAGAGGACGCCTGTGTCTGGGAAGGTCTGGGAGGTCTTTTGGGAGGTCTGGCTGGTTGGCTGGCTGAGATGCCGGGCTTAGGTAGGCTTGGCTGCTTTGGGCAGATGGAAGCACGGAGAAGAGGGAACAGGGGTTCTCAATGGAGAGGAAGAGGGGAGTGAGGATCAAAGACAAGTGAGATGGAGAGAGCTAGAGCCAGAGCCAGAGCCAGAGAGGTGCGAGAAGTACTGTCCGAGAGGTACAGTAAAGAGTGGAGTGGAGAGCGGGCAAAAAGACAAGAGGGAGTCAGGGCGGATTTGTCGCAACGTTGAGATGACGGGATCGCCGCCACAAAACACAAACAGAGTATCGGCCAGGAACCGCCGGACTACATAGTACGCTGCTGGGCCCCCGATGCGGAGATACTGTACTGTGCCATGTACATGTATACGTAGTAGACTATGTGCCGTGACTTGTGAGCTGTAAACAGGGAGAGTATGATTTTTTAGCATCTTCGCCTCCCGTCCCCGTTGCTGGCGACGTTTGCATCGCCTTGCTCGGGATGATGAGCTGACCGTCGGGGCGATCTGACGTCTACAGCAGCTGATGAAGAATGGAATGCCATCGAAGACGGGGGGCCAAGTATGGATGTACTCCATAGTCCCGCTGGCTGGCTGGCTGGCTGCGTTGCAGCGCCGATAGGGAGAGGGAGCGCGTCTTGTGAGGCTGGTGGAGCGCCCAGCACAACCAGCTACAGTACAGAAGCACCAGCTAGCACCGCACCAGCTAGCACCAGCGCCAGCGCCAGCGCCAGCGACTACAGCTGCCACTACTGTACGCCTGCAACTATGTACGACGACTCAGTGCAGTCAGTGCCTGTTGGTGCAGTACATGAGGCAAGGTAGCAGCAGTACATACAGTAGCGAGCAGAAGCAGACCACCACTTGGTGGCGTGGTGGTGGGCACCAGTACCCTCTACATGCGTTGTACCGATCCTCGCCACGCATTTACATGACTCAGACAAGGCGTCACTGGGTACAGGATACCCCCCGTGCAGGTACAGAGCTGGCGACAAGAAGGGGGGAGTGGGCAGGCCTGTGAATGGGTGGCGGTGCCATGCCAGGATCCCGGATGGCGCTCTAGGCGATGTGGGAGCGGCGCGAGCAGTGGCTGTTGCTGTTTGACCAACTGAGACTGAGACTGAGCCTGAGCCCGAGCATGAGCCCGAGCATGAGCCTGAAGGAGAATGTGCACAAAAGCACACGGCGGCGAGGCAACACAAGACAGACACGGGACCGGCGGCCTGCCTGAACTCCGGAGGCGACGTGATGCCGGGAGGCAAAAGACAATCCCCGACACGGCAAGCGACGAGTCAAAACTCACTCTGGACGTTCAAGCCTCGGTCCCTGGTGGCTGGTGGCTGGTAAGGAGGCCAGGAGGCCTGGAGGCCTGGGGAGGCAATGCACGGCGAAGGCTCTGAAGCGGGCGGTGGCGATTACGTGACTCGGGCCTGGTCTCTGTACATACCTACATACCTACCTAGGTAGAGAGGTACATACGTGCCTGCCATGTATTGTATCCGTGCCAGTCGGTATGCGATACGACAGCCTCTGGAATCAATAGATGGCCATGGCGTAGCAGTGACTCGTATGGCGGTTAGCACTCCGTACTCGCTAACGCTATTAGACACGGGCGGATAGTATAGTCGTGGCTGCGGGCAAGGCTGGTTGCTAGACAGTGGCACAGCAGAGTCTCCGCTCTCAGATATTGATTGTATGGGAATCTGCACAATTCCACAGACGTGGGCGGGCGGGACAAGCAATCACTGACCACTCATCCATCAACCTTCAACCATCAATCGTCAATCATCTGACAACAGCCCCCAACGGCCACGACACAAAAGCCAGACGGATCAGCGCGCGCGCGTGTGCAACGCGTTGAACACCTTACATTGTAGGGCTTTCGCGACCAGCGCACCCGTCCATCACCCAGCTGTCGTCGGCACGGATGAATGGCAAGTGGGATGCCAATTGCCTTTGGCTAGCTGGCTAAGCTTATCGGCCTGATCGTCCAGGTGACGGACGGGAGCGGAGCGGGACGTTGACAAGCGGTGAGGCTGGCCACAAGGTTCGCCTGAGCTCGTGGGAGGAGCCTTTTTAGGCTTGCGGGTGGCTTCGTGGCGGTGCTGCCCAGAGACCAACCAACCAACTACAGATTACAGCACCTACTGTACCTGTGTACCTAGGTAGCTAGGTAGCTACCTAGGTACCTAGCTAGCTCCCAGCAGCTCCAGCTCCAGTTCCAGCTCCAGCCCCAGCCCCAGCTGGGTTCGTCCTGAGATGGGCGTGAACAAGGCGAAACCCCGTTTCACCAACACACGCAAGGCTGGACCAGGGCACTCTAGGAAGGCAAAGGAGCCGGCCCCTTTCGGAATGTGATGGATGACGATGCTGATGTTGATGGGGAATGTGCAGGCGGGCGTATCTCGTTGGACGTCTACGGGGTACCCAGCTCCCAGCTGGCCGCCAATGTGAGGCAAGCTGGCAAGGGAGCCACGGATGCTGGATGGTACGGTACGCCATCATTGTGCAACCACCACCCGAAAGCCGGTGGTGTTGACGCCATGACACACTATGTATCCGTACATGGAATGTGCATTTCCCCTCTGGGTAGTGGTGATGAGTGGGTGTACCTAGGCCCGTGAGGCCACCGAGGCATATCAGACGCAACCTGTCCGTGCCAATCAATACCTTTTAGCATCATGGTCGGGGCCGTGTTGTCGTCTCTTGCGGCTTGCTGACAGGCCGCAGCCAGCGACGGTCGGCTGTGAGCATGAGGCTGCGGATATGGGTATACTCATACCTAGGTACCTAGGTACGCATATTACTAGGTACGTAGGTACCTACCTAGGCACATAGGTATGTACAGTATGGTGTTCGCAAGACGGGATGGGATGAATACGGTAATTTATTTTATTTACAACATGGGATGTACATGCTATGGCTGGCCATCATGTCTTTTCGCTCGGACGATGGACGGAGCCAGCAACTGCCATCCGGCACTTGTGCAGTGGAATCGCCAGACAAGCAGGTTCAAGTACATGCAGAACTAACCCCCTCTCCCCCAAATCTGTCACCTCGAAAGGGTCCAATCTGGTGCAAGGAGGCGAGGCAGCACCACCCTGCCTGCTGCTTGGGGGGTTGTAGGCAGCCCGGGCTATTGAGCTCTGCAGCATCGGCTGCGCATCGGATGGTGGGAGTGGCATGCTATCTGCAGACGCCGCGGCGGCCCTCTGAGAAGTCCCGTTCGGCTCGCACGCGGACCGCCGTGCGTGTCGACTTGCATTCAAATCCAAAGGGGGGGGGGGGGGGGTAAAGAAGATAGACTCCGTCTGCTGTTCTAGTGTTCTTCCGCGGGCCCGTAACTGTGGGTGGACGTGAACGGGATACGCAGAGGATGCATCTGCTGCTGCGTGCTGGGCGGACTCACATCACGCGGCACTTGTCCGTTGCACGGGTTCCGGTTGATGCATCGTCTGTGACCCGCAGACGCCCCGCCAGCCCAGCCCTCTTGGTGTTTCGTCTGCCTCGCTCCATCCATCATCCATCATCCA